>MJUT01050402.1:258999-272415 GCA_002080005.1 Gigantidas platifrons | reverse complement strand
TCATTGCAGCTTCACATAGGTATACTGCTATTATCTGAGAATACGTACCTTCCCAGCTTGTAATTATATAATAGTTACTATGGAGGGCAATATCAGGATATACAGACTTCCCAAGGGTTGTGGTACGGACCAGTGGAAATGATATTGCCCGAGTCGGAGGCGAGGGAAATATCCGTTTCAGGTTCAGTAACTTGACCCAAGGGCAGTCTGTCTATCCTGATATTGCTCTCCATATCAGTAACAATTGTGTTTATTGCATTGAAGACCAGAATCTTGACACACACAATGATACAGACCGGTCGATATCAGCATGTCAGTCTGTATCGCGGAATGGTGAAGGTCACGTGAAGAGTGTTCAACCAATTAAATGTATGCTTTTTATTCTGATATTCAATAATAGGTGATATTGATTCGGATGTGGGGACAATTTATCAAAGTACTTCATCGGAACTGGGACACAGATGATCACTGCCTTTCCCACGTGTAATTTTCGATATGCTATGAATAACATAAAATAATTCCTTTTACTGTTACTCACTGACATGAAATTTCAACGTAATTTGTGTGTGTGTGTGTGTGTTCATATGGGTTAAGTTGAGAGTTAATTAACGTTGGTTATTCGTTTTGTTAATATTGATGGAATGTACATGTACTGATCATCACTGCTTAAACTTTTTAACAAATAATGTAAGGCAGGATAAGTTAAATTGTATATCAATAATTGTAATTGTGGACAATATTACTAAATGTTTGATAACTACTGCGGTCGTGTAGTGGTTAGTTTGCTTCCCTCAAACGAGGTTTGATACTAGGTCGGATTAAACCAAAATCTATAATATTGGTATTTACTGCATCTCCACTAAGCATACAGTATTAGGGGTACGGGATAAATATGTTCGAGCCTAGCCACACTGGTCCGAGCTGAGCGATATGCATAAAGCGTAAGGTGGACTTTGGCTCAGCGTGTTAGTTCGCCTATTACAAAACAAACATCACCATCTGATCAAAAGTAACTTGTTCACGTCATGATATAGATCAAGATGGCTCATATTTGAACGTAGTGTTAAGCTTATGGTGTTTAACGCCACTTTCAACAACATTTCAGTTATATCGTGACGGTCAGTTTTATTGGTGGAGGAAACCGGAGTACCTAGAGAAAACTACCGACCTGTCGCAAGTCACTGACCAACTTTATCACATAATGTTGTATCAAATAGACCTCGCAATGAACAGGGTTCGAACTCACAAATTTAGTGGTGATATGTACTGATTGCACAGGTAGTTGTAATTTTAACATTGCTGATAAGCCGTATATGTAATAGAAAGAACGGCAACTCGAATGATAATTACTGACGATGATACATATTTTATCACAGCGAAACATCAACATTTTATTCATCATTATATAAGTACGAAAAAATTCACTTCGTAGATGTTTTACATAAAGTTTTCGTGATACCCGGAGAAAAAATCTATTGTTAGTCATCTGTCATAAAATAATTCAAGATTAATGAAAAATGGAAATAATGATATAATTTCAATCGTTTGAAGAACGAATTAGATTGAAAATTAATTTCTTTTACTTATCTTCCCATAGAGGCGCTTCTTTTCCCACCTCATGAGCTGTCAAGTGTGACGTGTCATTCAGCTCGATAAGGCCAGCTCGAATAGTCGTGTTTTCAGATAAAATTTTTATTTTTAGTGATTACTTGTTTATTTTTCATCTTGCGTGTGGAGGTTTCGATAAGTAGTTTTGCTTTTTGTTTACTTATATAGTGACATTTTTCATTGTGACATCTATGTTATAAATACATTTGTTTGTACTTACTGATTAAAGAGCACTCGGCACTGTCGTGTGGATATGCAATTTGAATTGCCTTCTAGTATTTATTTCTATGTATGACATATGTGTATCACTTGTTGTGTGATGGGTCGCATTTGGATAATGCGACAAATATGTGTCACTTTGGTCCGTCATGAAATTATGTTGTGTGACGTTTTTTGTTTGTTTCTATGGGCATGTTTGGGTAGAAGAAAAAAGATACACCACGTCTATCGCTTGCAGGAATTTACATCTTTTAACAAAATAAACAATCAATGTGTTCCACACAAATTGATAAAGATGGTAGATAATCGCTTTATAAATATACTCCAGGAGCTATTAGATACCAGTTCCTCTAGTGAAACGAACTACAACTCGAACAAAGAATGTCGAGAGCACACAGCTCCCATCTGTAGCTTGACAACACAAATAAGTCTGGCGTTGAACAAAAATAAATAGATAAAAGCTTAACTCCCATCGTTAACTGATCGAAGAATTATCACCTTATAGGCATTTCAGTCAGTTACAAACTGCACTATAATCTGAAAAACTGGACTTGTGACATGGAACGGGAACGGTATAATCTAAAAGACGGACTAGACTTCTGAAAAGGAAGGGTATAATCTAAAAGACGGACTGGACTTCTGACATGGAACGGTATAATTTAAAAGACGAACTGAACTTCTGAAAAGGATCTGCATACTCTAAAAGATAGATTAGACTCCTGAAAAGGATCGGAATAATGTAAAAGACGGACTGGACATCTGAAAAGGATCGGTATAATATAAAAGACGGACTGGACTTCTAGAAAGGATCGGTATAATCTAAAAGATGGACTGAACTTCTGACATGGAACGGTATAATATAAAAGACGGACTGGACTTCTGATATGGAACGATATAATATACTATAGGCTCAGTGGGTTGAGCCTGTGTCGCTCACCTTTCATTCTGCTTTGAGGAATCTTAATACAGAACCTTCCATAGGTGCTTCCCGTCAAATTTCGGTTCATTTGGCAAAGAAGTTTCAGGGAAGAAGATTTTTAGAAATTGACCAATCTGAAACAAGAATTGCATGTGGCGACAGTGTTTGTTAATGGATCAAAACGAAATGAGCAATCTCTATAGAGGACCTTCCATATATGCTTCCTACCCAGTTTCATATCATTTAACAAAGCGGTTTCAGAGAAAGAGCTGTTTTAGAAATAGACCATTCAGAAACAAGAATTGCCTATGGTGGCCATGATTGTTAACGGATCAAAACGGAATGAGCAATTCCTATAGAGGACCTTCCATAGATGTTTCCTACCACGTTTCGTTCCATTTGGCCAAGCTGTTTCAGAGTAGAAGATTTTTAGAAATCGACCAATCAGAAACAAGAATTGCCCGTGGCGGCCATATTTATTATTGGATCGGGATAGAATGGGCAATCTTTATAGAGGACCTTCCATAGATGCTTCCTACCAAGTTTCGGTTCATTTGGACAAGCGGTTTCAGAGGAGAAGATTTTTAGAAATCGACCAATCAGAAACAAGAATTGCCTGTGGCGGCCATATTAGTTAATGGATCAAAACGGAATGAGGAATTCGTATAATAGAGGACCTTCCATAGATGTTTCCTACCACATTTCTTTCCATTTGGCCAAGCTGTTTCAGAGTAGAAGATTTTTAGAAATCGACCAATCAGAAACAAGAATTTGCCCGTGGTGGCCATGTTTATTACTGGATCGGGATAGAATGGGTAACTTTATAGAGGAACTTCCATAGATGCTTCCTACCAAGTTTCGGTTCATTTGGCCAAGCGGTTTCAGAGGAGAAGATTTTTAGAAATCGACCAATCAGAGACAAGAATTGCCTGTGGCAGCTATATTTGTTAATGGAGCGGGACGAAATGAGCAATTTGTATAGAAGACCGCCCATAGATGTATCCTACCAAGTTTCGGTTCATTTGGCCAAGCAGTTTCAGAGGAGATTTTTTTAAATCAGCCAATCAGAAACAAGAATTGCCTGTGGCATCCATGTTTGTTAATGGATCGGGACGAAATTACCAATCTTTATAGAGGACCTTCCAAAGATGCTTCCTACCAAGTTTCAGCTCATTTGAGGAGTTTCAGAGGAGAAGATTAAAATGTGAAAAGTTAACAGATGACAGATGATGGACGACGGATGCCAAGTGATGGCAAAAGCTCACATTGCCTTTGGCAAGGTGAGCTAAAAAAACAGACTGGACTTTTGAAAAGGATCGGTATAAAATAAAAGACGAACTGGATTTCTGGAAAGGATCTGTATAATCTAAAAGTCGGACTGGACTTCTGAAAAGGATCGGTATAATATAAGACAGACTGGACTTCTGAAAAGGATCGGTATAATATAAGACGTACTGGACTTCTGAAAAGGATCGGGTATAATCTAAAAGACGGACTGAACTTCTAAAAAGGATCGGTATAATCTAAAAGACGGACTGGAGTTCTGAAAAGGATCGGTATAATCTAAAATACAGACTGGACATCTGAAAAGGATCGGTAAAATCTAAAAGACGGAATGGACTTCTGAAAAGAATCGGTATAATCTAAAAGATGAACTGGACTACTGACTTTGAGACCCTTTCAGACTCCCTTTTTGAAATTAAATCGTAAAAAAAAATGTTATGGTCCATCAATAACTCATATAAAGATTAACACTTTGCAAAAAATATGCATTAAAATTGGATGCAAATTTAAAAAGTTAAAATATTTTAAATTCCCCCTTTTATGTCAAAAACAGCATTAGTTATATAATGACGTTATGCATGTTTCTGAAAGGGATTTTCTTAAGAAATGCATAAAAAAATGTTCTTCCAACAGACGAGAGCCGTTGGCCTAATTGCCGCTCCCTCCCTCTCCACCATATTGGAATGAAATACTATTTTGTTTGTAACATTGGGTTATATAGATGTAGATCAGTCCCACTTGTAAAGTTTCAGTTGACAAGATGCTTTATGGCAGAAATGTTTTATCCGACCAAAAACAGAATGACAAATATTTATTGATTACCATCGATAAGACCATTCATTGAAATGCTTTATCAGGGTCCCATTTTAAAGCTTTTCCAGAAGTGGCGGCCATCTTAAGAGTTCTTACCAACAACAGCACAAAAGAGTAATTTAAGAAACATTCCTACCATTTACCTATTCCATGATCACACTGGTGGTTTCTGAGAATATATTTGAAATCCAAGTTAAAAAGAAAGCATAATTGGTCTAGCAGCCATGTTAAATTTCCAAATGAAATAAAATCATATGAAATAGTGTGAACCACCCAAGTATTATATCTGCTAAAGTTGGTTACAATTGGTCTGGTAGTTTGTGAGAAAACTATTGAAATGTGAAAAGCTAACAGATACAGACAGACACAAAATGAAGACAATACCTCACATGGACCTCTTGTCATGGTTGGCCTAAAACTTGAATAGTACAGACATCTGAGTGTCTAATGGGAATAACAATGAATACACATGTTTTAGTACAGACATCTGAGTGTCTAATGGGAATAACAATGAATACACATGTTTTATCAAAGAATGGTGATGCAATGATCATTCACTTTCACCTTCGGGTTTCTAAAACAAATATTTTCAACATTAATGCCACATATGACAAATGTGATAAAAAAATCTGTGGTTTTCTATGGGTACTCTGGTTTCCTCCACCAATAAAACTGGAAGCCACAATATAACTGAAATATTGTTGAAAGTGGTGTTAAACACCATAACTCTCACTCTCTCTGATCCCAAACTACTGTTAAAAATAGCTTCAACTGGTCTATTGATTTCAAGAGAAGATTACAATGGTATGGAGAAGGCAAACACAAAACAAACTATAATTCTGCTACAACTTGAGTGGATGGATGTTAGTTATCAATATGCTTAGTTAACGATTGTGACATGAGAGTGAGTGAGTGAGTGATTGTTGTTAAATGCCAATTCAATAATTTTTCAGCTATATCATGGCGAGAACAAGATAATTTTCAATGACATGATGATGAGGTCTTCTTTGTACTAGATCAACATGCTGAGTTGGATTTTTATAGTGCTAGCTCACTGAAAAAACAGTTTGTGGATAGACATGTCGCTCCATTCAGACTTACTATTGTGATTCCAAGCCAACCAGTCTTTGCACTTTCTCCTTAATGCTGTGTGCTTAGCAGAGAAGCAACAAATACCAATTTTATTGCGGGGCTCGAACCCACGATCTACCACACTCGAGCACCATTATGCCACCGATGCGGTTGTGAAATGACAAGAGAGAAACACAAGTAATCAAAGTTGTAAGATTTTTTATTCAATCTACATGTATAATAATAACTTAACAAGAAAATTGACTCGTATTGCATAGAAATAGTAACAATTTTTATATGTAAAATGAGTATGTGTACAAATTATCAAAATGCTAGGATTTACAAGGTTCTTCATTATTCATAAGTTGTTGGTGGATAAATTTGAGCTATTTGGTTTATCATGTATCATTTACATGTATCATTAAGGTTCTGACACTTCAAATTCTCTGTTAACTATTGTAATTTGCTAAAGTTTGTATATATTGAAAACCTGGAAAATTACAAATTCATAGAACATAATATACAGTAGGCAGAACTCAGATTATATGTTAAAACTGTTACATTAAAACAGTACAATTATACATGTACATGTACTTCTTTCGTATATTTCAACAAGTCCCAGTACATATCTGATCACAGAAGTTTTATGATATGTTATATAAACTTGGTTTACAATCCACTTCTATAATTAGTGGAAGCTGTCATGGCTGTGATCATCTAGTAGTCAAATATATATCTACTTATGCAAGCAGTGCCTATCACCATATAGATTTACATGAAAATCCATTAATAATGCCATTATTTTAATTACCATTGTGCATTAACATTACTGGGGACTAGGGTTATGGTGTTTAACACCACTTTCAACAATATTTCAGCTATATCGTGACACTCAGTTTTATTGGTGAAAGAAACCGGAGTACCCAGAGAAAACCACTGACCTGACAAACTTTATCCCATAATGTTATATCGAGTACTCCTCCCCTGAGCGAGATTTCAAACTCACAACGTTAGTGGTGATAGGCACTGATTGTAAAGGTAAATCCAACTACCATTCGAACATGACCACGATGGCCCTGACAACATTACTGTCTGTCATACTTAATGAAATATACTGTCATTATACATGTGGTTCACTTCAAACAGAAAATATACAGACAATTTTATTACATGTACCGGTATATGAATAACAAAATAAATAATTATGTTGATGAAATATAAATAAATATATCATAAGATAATCAATACAAGAAGAAAGTATTATTTAGTGAGTGATTTGGTGAGTTATTTATCAGCAATTTTTCAGCTATATCATGGCGAAAACAAGATAATTTTCAATGAAATGATTATGAGATCTGCTTTGTACTAGACCAACATGACAAGTTGGATTTTTATTGTGCTAGTTCACTGAAACAACAGTCAGTGGGTAGACATGTCGTCCCACTCCAACACATTATCCTGATTCTGAGCCTACCAGTTTTGATTCTTTCTCCTTAATGCTGCGTGCTTAGCAGAAAAGCAACAAATACCAATTTTATAGTCTTTGATTTGACCCGATCAGGGCTCAAGCTCACGATCTGCCACACTCGAGGCAAGCAAGCTAACCATTACACCACCGATGCAGTGCAATGAATTATTTAACAACCAGAGTATTACAACAATTTACATCATTTAAATATCTAAAAAAAAAACTGGTATTTCAAAATGGTAAAAAAAAAAAATCGATAGATTTTCTTTCAAGAACATAAAGTTTTAATTTAGTCCTTTAATAAAAATATTGTTTGTTTGCTGCTTAACGATACCTCAACCAAAATAATTTTATGTCGATGTAGATTCAATAAATAAAAATATTTTTTAACATAATATACATTTAATTTTTCTTTTAAATGTCCTTAAAGTGGGTGATAAAATAATAAAATCAAATTCTGTCCAACCCCACTTTGTTGGGTTGGTAAACAACTAATCAACAATTATTTAATTCAAACCTTATCATAACATCACAAAATATACACTTATCACCTAAATAAAATAAAGCTTCTGGCTTGAAATCTATAAGAGACAGGTGGACAAAGCATGTGTATATACGAAACTTAACAAAATTGGGCTAAATTCAACAACATGTAATTTTGTGAAACAGTGAAGAAAATGAAAATCCTGGTAAAGTGAAAACCTTTGGTTTGGTTTATGGTGTTTAATGCCACTTTCAACAATATTTCAGTTATATTGTGGCGGTCAATTTTATTGGTGGAGGAAACCCGAGCACCCGCAATTCACTGACAAACTTTATCACATAATGTTGTATCAAGTACACCTCGACATGAAAGGGGTTCGAACTCACAACTTTAGGGGTGATAGGCACTGATTGCACAGGTAGTTGTAAATCCAACTACCATACGATCACGACCACAATGGTCCTTGCAAACCTTTGGTATATGTGCAAATATCCTGTAAAATAATAAGGTTCTAGCTTGAAAAATGTAAGAGGAGTTAAGCAACAAAACTATGTCCTCTGTATGTTGTATGTGGACTGAAGAAATGACAGACAAATGAACAGATAGACACAGTTAAAAAAATATCCCAACAACTTTTAATCACAGGGACATAACAACTACATAAATATGACATGTATACATTTTTTATGAAATAGCTGGCAATAATATATAGAATGGTGGAGTAAGAATAATATGATGATTTTAATACTGGTAATTTAATAACAACTATGGAAACCGCCTTCCCCTTTTGCAGTTTATTTTTCAACCAAGAGATGATATTTTGACATAAAAATGTCAAAGTGAAATTGTTAATAACGTGTAGAGCTTTCAAATGGTTAAAATACAACCCCTTGCATATAATTATTAAACATTTTGTCCCTTTTATTTACAAAAATGTTTATTTAGGATCTGTTTGAGAATTTGAAATTCTCTTAGAAATTCAAGACTTAACTGTCTATGTTTCAGTATATTAACTGTGCTTATAATAGAAGTTTTCTAACTTACTATCCTGCTCCAAATCATACTTTAACCTTCCTGTTGTGAGCAGGGTTAACAGAAATTAATATTAAATTAACTACTGCAAAAGACATACTCTTTTATGAAAAAAAAAAAAAAAAAAGGTAAATTATCAGTTAATTCATCTGTAATAATTCTTTATTTAAATCATCCAAACTTAAACATAATGTTTTTTTTTCACAAAAACATACGATTTTTTTCTTGCAAAGGTACTTCCAATCCATACATATTTAATGCACCTAAATATTTCGAAAACAATTTACTGTTCTATGCATAGTAAATAATATATTTTGGTGGCAGTTATTTTGATTTTTTTTTATAGATATAAAAACATTCCCCAGGAGTCATCAAAGGAACATTACTTCTAATTTTATTTTTGAATAGTTTAGTGGTTTAAGAGAAAAATACATAAAGTTGTGAAAAAAGAAAATATAGAAGACCAACTCAAGTAATGATACATAGCTCATGTGGCCTGTCAGGCCAGTTTATGGGAAAATACAATATTTTTCAATTCACCCTCCCCTTTTTTTTTACATTATCTTAAGATTGGTCTGGGACTAAAAAAATATCCTCTTCATTAGAAAGTACATTCAAACCATCCAACACAGTCACCTGTATTAAAAGGTCACCTTTCCTTATACTGTCATATGAGTTGAACCTCTTTTATGAGGTCATCTGTCTTAAAAGACCACTTTTTCTTTGTCCCAAAGGTGACCTCTTAATACAAGTTTTGACTGTACTCTAATGGGGAACTTTTCACCACAGCACCCACGGTGGCCTGTTGTGTCGCTGGTGGATTGGTACTGACGTGATGTTTATAGGTATATTAATAACTGCACTTGCTAAATGGTAACGTTCAATAGTCTTCTTAATCATATATCTGAAGGGGAAAAAAATCATAAATTTATTTCTATAGTATTGTAACTGTTTCTTGTTAGAACATTTCAAAGATATCAAGTAAAAAACAATTTAACAAAATAAAAAAAAAAATAAGTTCTTTTCTTCTATGTCTATATCCCAGGGGTGATTCTGATTAGAAAATGAAATAACTGAAAATCAATGAAAAATAGCTAAAACCATCTACATCCATTTTTGACTTGTTCTGACCATGTTCTGCAACTTTCTGATTTTTTCACAGAGGAAAATAGCTGAAATCAGTTAAGAACTGAAAAAAAATCATCCCTGATATATGTTCCTATGATTAAAGGGAGACAATCATACTACTCTTAACTACATAGCTTTGAACTAAGGCCATAAAAAGTTAATTTCTTGGTTCTCAGGCCCTCCCGCATGTGGAAATTCGTCACCGCATTGCCGATTTTATTGCAAAAATAGTAAACAAACAAATTTAAATGCGGTAGCGCTGTCCGTACGGAAAAACAACTGCATCCGTTTTTTTCTCTTATATCGTGTGGTCGGTGAAACGCTTTAAAACGCATCATGCTTAAATGAGATTTAAAGCATCGTTATGACAATGTCTAAATAAAAAACGTGTTTCCGTTTGATATTTAGACAAAATGTCAATCGCTTCTGTGCAAATTCGGCACAAATGTTTGCCAGTTTTACCAGGGAACATAATAGGGGGCTTCTCCGAAGCTTGTAACTTATTGGAATTGTTTACGGAGATAAAAAAAAATGTACGTTGGGACCAGCGGATTGGCCTTTTCCATAAAAATTAACCACTTGTGATGTTTCTGCCACCATCGGAAGAAATAAAATTGAAATTTTTGATAAAGTAATGAAAAGTTTTATACATTGCCATATTTTTCACATAAAAAAAGAAGAAAAAATGCCTCCCTCATCACTTTTTACAGCAGTAAAAGGATAAAAAAAATGCCGCCCTCCCTCAACAATTTTGACAAAAAAGGGCCCGAGAACCAAGTAATTAAGTTTGCATGGCCTAATTTAAATTCATTACATTTTTTTGGCTTATTGTTAGAAGAAATATTAAAACTAGTATGTTATTCAGTTTATAAACAGGGAATGTCATGTGACATGAGGCATTAATAATACCATAATTTATCTAAGAAATAAAAGAACATGTGATATAACACTTAGTCAAAAGGTCAGCGTTTTTCACACAAAAGGCTGAAGTGAAGCTGTCTACCATATTGATTCATCCAACCAAAAAAAACAGCTTTAATCTACTAACCGAAACACTAGACAATAGTATTACATACAAAAATGTACATGTTCCTGTATACTTGTACAATAAGGAATGGCTAATTATGAAAGAATTGAAACAGTAATCATCAACCATTCCAACAATTTCAACACAATGAACAATCACCTCTCACCTTAATTCAACGGACACACAAAAAAATGTGGCAGGTTTAAACCGGTTAATAGGATTCCAGCCCTCCACCCCCCCCCCCCCCACCTTTGATTAACTGGATGTTGTTGTACTTAGTTGCATTGTCAATCAATACCTTTCAATGACTTTTTGAAACTTTATTAATTCACAAACATGAGACAAATGTATATTATTTTTTTTTAAACATTTGAACATTTTAGCAATACATTGATATTTCTGTTTCTGAAAACGTCTAGAAAAATTTGTTGTATTATTGTTTCTGTTCCCAACTTGCTGCTTAGGTTTGGGTTTACAAGAGATTTTAAGCAAATAAAATATGCTTAAACAAAATTGGTTAAGAGCAACACGATGGTTGCTACTAGTGAAGCAGAAACTGCCTACCCTTCCAGAGCACCTGAATTTTTAGTGGGGTTTGTGTTGCTCTATCTTTAGTTTTCTGTGTAGTGTATTGTAGATCATTGTTTGTCCTTTTTCTTTTGGACATTACATTGTCTGCCCTTTGATTTACGGATTCTGATTACCCCTTTCATATATTCATACTTTTCTTTTAACCTAAACCCTTGTATTGTACTACTAACCCATCTTTTCCCAGAAGGTATAACGCTGGAATAGAGACATCTCTCTCTGTACCATCTTGTATCATATCTACACTGCCCATATCATTTTCTTCATCTTGGTCTGTAATGATAATAGCAACAGCACCTGCTTGTTCTGCATTGAATGCTTTTGTCACAAACGAACATCCTCTGTAAAATCAAATACGTACATAAATGTATATATAATAATAATATCATTAATTTAATATTCTATCTATAGAATATAAATAAATTTCTTTGCTCTGAGGTACCAATTGGTAAGTACTTAAATGTAAACTGCATTGTATTTTTCACTTTTTTTTTTATCTCGTCAAAATGATGATAGTGTGGCAGTTTGCATTTTCTCTCTATGACTACAATCGGTTGGCAGATTGATTGTGTGGTATTTTGCACTTTTTTCCAATATTACAATAGATCAGCAGGTCGATAGTTTAATATTTTCCACTTTTTCCATTATTAAAATCGATTGGCAGGTTGTACAATATTATGATTGTAGCTTTGATATCCATGTCTTTTATATCTTTATTAATTCAATAAGGATTCTTGTATTGGTTTAGAACCTGTGAGAAGACATTTTGTTAATTCTGATATTGCTACGTACATTGACTAGAAAGCATATTGATACTGTTTCACTTCTAACCCTAAACCTATCCCATTATCTTACCCTCTTTGTATAAGAGCCACAGCATGGAGTATTTCATTCTTGTTATTGAGCTGACTACATCCATGATAAGGATCCCCTGGAACTAATGCTATCCCAAAGTGTTGTTTGTTCTGAAAGAATAAACAAAAGTTCATTCAATTTATAATCAGGATCATGGTGCTTGTATTCCGTCTTTGAGTCATCACTTGCCTTAAATTTGTTCAATAAAAGAAGAGCCATGCATCTGTTAGGATTATAATTATGGTTGTGGTGTTTAACACCACTTTCAACAATATTTCAGAGATATCATGGCAGTCAGTTTTATTGGTGGAGGAAACCAGAGTACTCATAGAAAACCATCGAGACGACCTGCTGCAAAACATTAACAAACTTTATTGCACAATGACAGATAGTTGTATATCCAACTATCATACAATCATGACCATGACAGACCCGTCATGTCAGTTTTGACCATGGACATTTATATGTAATCTTAAACTAACACAACTATTAATACCGGTGTTTAACATATCATGTATACATGGTATATAAGAGCACATAACACATGTAGGTTCTGAAAGTACAGTATCCAGTAGATACCTACATTATCAATGTCGTAAAAAGGTTACCCATTTGACCCAACTTGTCTGTATTATTGTATTGTGTTGATAACCTGATGGTTTTAACCAGAAAGTGTAGTACTAGTTTATTACCTTTTTAATCAGTAATTATATTTGAATGTAGGACAGAAAGTCACAGGACAAAAAGTCACGGACAAAAAGTCACGGGACAAAAAGTCACAACCTCAAATATTGTAAAACATAGCCACATAGGACAAAAAGTCACAATTTTCATTATTTGTTCATTTTCAATTAAAAAAAATGTTTGATTAAAAAAAAATCAACCTAAATATTAAATATTATGTTTAATTCCAGTAATAT
>MJUT01050402.1:204594-244522 GCA_002080005.1 Gigantidas platifrons | reverse complement strand
GATAGACATGTCACCCCACTCGGACACATTATCCTGATTCTGAGCCAACCAGTATTTGTCTACTGGAGAAACAACAGTTAGCTGATAGACATGTCACCCCACTCGGACACATTATCCTGATTCTGAGCCAACCAGTATTTGTCTACTGGAGAAACAACAATTAGCTGATAGACATGTCACCCCACTCGGACACGTTATCCTGATTCTGAGCCAACCAGTATTTGTCTACTGGAGAAACAACAGTCCGTAGATAGACATGTCACCCCACTCGGACACATTATCCTGATTCTGAGCCAACCAGTATTTGTCTACTGGAGAAACAACAGTTAGCTGATAGACATGTCACCCCACTCGGACAAATTATCCTGATTCTGAGCCAACCAGTATTTGTCTACTGGAGAAACAACAGTTAACTGATAGACATGTCGCTCCACTCGGACACATTATCCTGATTCTGAGCCAATCAGTATTTGCTGTTACTCCTTAATGCTGCGTGCTTAGCAGAGAAGCAACAAATATCAATTTTACAGTCTTTGGTTTGACCCGATCGGGGCTCGAACACACGATCTACCGCACTCAAGGTGAGCACACAAACCATTACACCACCGATGTGGTGAGATAAAATGTCAATGTATGATAGGGAACATGATAAACAAGATAAAACTGTATTATAATTTTAATTCCATTTCAAACAATTTATGAACATCATTCATCATCCGCGCCACTATCATTCATTTTACAGACTTCTCCACTCTTCTGTAAATCATTAAACAATGAATGGTGCCTCTCTCGATCACTCCTGGCATTACAGTATATATCATGTACATAGAAAACATATTAATACCTTTTTAAAAGGGTAAATGTTTGGAAAACTTTCCATATAGTAAACTGTATATTGGTGAGAAAATCTAATTATATTTGAAAGGAAAAACTTGTCTCGTCTCTTCGGCTGGACATGTATATTCATAGTGTGTCATCTACTTATATATGAGGACAGTATTGTGTTAGCTTGCGAGTTTAATGTATATTTCAGCTATTAAAACTGTGACGGAACAATTATTAAGTTATAGTATACAAAATAATTCTGCAGTAACTAAAACAAATCTAATATAAGTGTTAGCATACAGAATTATTTTATGATGAAAAAAAACCCAGCTACTTAAACATAGCTGCTTTTATCTTGTAATCTACATGCATCTACATTTACCTCTTTCAAAATGTTTATATTTTCAAGTTTATTGACCTGAATATTGAACTTACACATGTAAGGTGGATCTTGAATATTTGAATCAATCAAATTTGCTAAATTTATAATTGAGTTAATTGAATAAACACTTTTACATCTATATTTTATTAACAAGTAGGAATAAAAAATGTAGATACCATATTTAGTGCATACCACTCACATACACGTATATGTAAATAAGTATGAAAGAAAATCACAAGGGACATATGAAAGTAACAAATTGATCTTCTTTATCTTAATACATAAATTTTATTTAAATATTCACATGAAATGGAATAGCAAAACTTAGTAATACTAGTGAGTGTTTATTTCATTATTTTTTTTTTTTTTTTTTTTTTTTATAAACCAAAATCAAAATTTTATTTTCAAACAAATGAAGTTGAGGTGAGAGCTGACTGTTCTTTATGTTGTTATTGGTAGAATTGTTGAACTTTCTTTTCATAAATTCAGTGATTTAACTCAAGACACATGACTTCAAAACTTTTTTTTTACCAGATTTTCCATTTTGGTCTACATAATTTTTTTTTATTATACATGGAAACTTACGATGCTTAATTTCTTGTATACGTTATATTAAAGGTTTATTATGGCCAAACACAAGGAAAGAAGAAACTGACCTACATTCCAAATGATTTATGTATTTCAAATATTCACAACTATGCTAAGTCCACATATGTAACCAGGTATTATTTGAAATTATTATGATACAGTGAAACCTTGCTAACCCGAACCTCCATGGCACCAACTTTCGTGTTTGTAATACAGGTATTTGCTTTATACAGGTTAAATTCAGAAAGGTTTCCTACATTGTGACTTTATTTAAAGTTTGGTCTATACAGGATTTGGGTTTTAATATTCAGAGTTCACTGTATCACTATTTCCCATAAGTTGCCTAATGTGAGCATTTCCAAAACCTACATGAACAACTTGATACTTCATACAAACTTTACAATATAATAGATTTTAAATATATTGTACATGGGGATCTGGTATCTCATACAATTCAAATGAATGATTAGTATTGTGCATTGAAACACAAGTTGTCTATATCAGATTGAGAAAAACAAATTATGAAAAACCATACTGATCCATGATTTTCATTGAACACCAAGTTGCAGAGATGAAAGTCATCACTGATATTAGAAGAGGAAATTGCCTATGGAATGTTCTTAAACCATCATTGTCTAGCTGTTTGGACCAAGTTGGACATATTTTATTTCCAAATATTTTCTTTAAAACAACGAGGAAATCCTCTGATCAGAGGAAAACTTTCATCTCTGAAGTTGAAACTCTGTTAGGGAGGCGACCACTGAACTTATTTACAGCCAACTGATTAACAGTGAAAAGTGTTTAATCTGAACCTCCTTGTGACAAACTTTTGTGTTCAGAATAGGCAGGTGTTGGGTTTATACAGGTAAAATTAACAAAGATTTCCAACATTGGAACTTTATTTAAGGTTAGTTTTAAAACAGAATTCCATTTTATTCAAGGTTCAGTTAAAACGAATTTCACTGTACAGTCTTCCAACTCTTTTTAACAAAAAGCAGAAACTAACTAAAATATGTCTACAGGACATCTGTCTCTACCTTTGTCAGACCAATAGACTCATGGGCAACAGGACACCTGTCTCTACCTTTGTCAGACCAAGAGACTCATGGGCAACAGGACACCTGTCTCTACCTTTGTCAGACCAATAGACTCATGGGCAACAGGACACCTGTCTCTACTTTTGTCAGACCAAGAGACTCATGGGCAACAGGACACCTGTCTCTACTTTTGTCAGACCAAGAGACTCATGGGCAATAGGACACCTGTCTCTACTTTTTGTCAGACCAAGAGACTCATGGGCAACAGGACACCTGTCTCAACTTTGGTCAGACCAATAGACTCATGGGCAACAGGACACCTGTCTCAACTTTTGTCAGACCAAGACTCATGGGCAACAGGACACCTGTATCAACTTTCGTTAGACCAAGACTCATGGGCAACATGACACCTGTATCAACTTTCGTCCGACCAAGATACTCATGGGCAAAAACTTCTGAAAGACAAGTATGTTCATGTAGGATTGTTAAAAAATGCCAAGTGCTCCTGAAGTATTAAACTGTTTATTGATGATTGAAATAGAATCTATCCCTGTTAAGATTGACCTTCACAATTCAAAATCTTTCTTTTCCCACTACAAACACATGAATAATCAACGAGGATTCAAGATTACTGGCAGTAAATCATACCTGTCCACAGTCTTAATGCTATCCCACTTGCCCAAAGCCAGGGACAAGTAAAACTGGATTCGAACAAGTGAAAATAATGAAAGAATTTGTTTGAATAATTAGAAACTTTTTCTAAATTTGGCTGTCGGGCAAGTAAATGAAAAAAATAAAGGCAAAGACTGGACTCCACCATCTTACATACATGTAGATGACACAAAAAAATGTATTGATAACTAGAATCTTAAAACTTGGAAAGGAAGTAAATACAATAAATATAAAACACTTTTCTTCTTGTGATGATGATGACCAAGAACAATGTTTACAGAATACTAAGTATTCTCATCACTTGTTCAAATTAAGTTAATATTAAAAAAAAAAAACACTACATGAAATTTTATATTTCAATTACGATTTATTTTCAAATGAACCAATGAATTGCTTCATATAGAAGTATGATGATAATAATATCACTTTGGTCAATGACCAGCTTATAATATGAGGTTTAAATAGACATTTTTTCTTCTTCTCTAAACATGATAAGTAACACTGAAAGTTAATTGAGCATAACGAAATTTGCTTTATGTATGTAAAATAAAGAAAGAATTGCCTAGTTCTAATACAAATGTATAAGAAGCTTCAAATATTTTCATTTTTAATTTGGTTTGCATTGCAATAATTGTTCGATATTTAAAATGGAATTCAATATATTACAACATTTCATATTGGTAAATTTTACCATAATCTAAGTTGTAAATTTAACAATAGCCATTTCAAATAATTTAAAATATAGAATCAAAATTACACAAATTATTATATTTCATGCAATTGTGGCCTATTTGCTTTACACCAAAAACTGGAGTGTAAACATTTCTGGTGGTCCATATACATCTTAAATCTT
This sequence comes from Gigantidas platifrons, assembly GCA_002080005.1. Taxonomy (NCBI): domain Eukaryota; kingdom Metazoa; phylum Mollusca; class Bivalvia; order Mytilida; family Modiolidae; genus Gigantidas; species Gigantidas platifrons. The sequence continues at coordinate 240,165 of MJUT01050402.1, read as the reverse complement.
TGTGGTCCTCATATTAAAGGTATGTATCCCTTTGTTTATTTACTGCAGATTAAAATAAACCTGAATGGATAATCTGACATTCTCTCAAAGTAAAAACAAAAAATACAAGCAAATACCTGTAAGCTACATGTGAATAGAAATGGCTGTTGTGAAAAGTTTAATTTGTCTAACTTGCAAGAAGTCTGTTTAGTTTGTCATAATGTAAAAAATCTAAATTCATTGACAACTGTCTTGTAAAATCTAAATATTATTGAAAACTGTCTTGCAACAATTTCAAGTCCTAAGAGATTTTTTTGTTCTCTGTTAGTTGATCATGTCAAACCTACAATGTACAAATGTACATGTAAGTATTCAAGCAAATTTGTGATCTTTTGATTATAATATACATGTAAATTCAATATATTGAACTGTCATTAACATTTTCTTGCCATACATTTTGTAGAACATTAAAAGACTGAAATTCAAAAATATAGACCATTCCGTCTGTATGGAATAAAAGTAAAAATTTTCTTTTCTCAAAAGATTGAAATTTGAAAATATAGACCATTCCGTCTGTATGGAATAAAAGCTACATTTTTCAAGTAGGATTGATATTAAAAAAGCCGAGTTGGGTGTATATGGAGCATAAATTGCAGTATAATAGCCATTACACAATAAACAATGCATTTCTTATCTAGTAAGCTAAAAACAAGATCTATTCCAGAAATTAATATATGGGAGGGGTGGAAATTTACTTTCCCACACCGCCATTATTTTTGGTAAAGAGACAGCAAAAGCCGATGCTAGTTACTCTTTCTAAAACTCAAATAAAATGCTTTAAAATATATTTTTGTTTTTAGAATGTTTGAATGTAGAAAACTAATACATAGGTATATGTATCAAAATCCATGATTATTCAACATTGTATTCCTTTTTAAAAATGCTTCAAATAGAATTTTTCATAAATGAAATTCTAGTGGTAGAATTTATCTGATATCTGAATTTCTGTCTAACAGGACATAAGCGAAAAAAATATTACAGCAACACAAATATTCCCACATTACAACTGTGATATTCACATAGAAAACAAGTGTGAAGACACTACAATGTCCCCCGTCTGGCAATCCATGATATGATGAAAATAGGACCAGGAACAGGATGGGAAGTATCTCAAGATGATTATATTGTCTGGTTTTAATTTAGTGTGCAAGATCATTGTATTGACCGCAAACAACTAATATTTAATCAGGGCTCCCACTACTTTCAAATTAGAAAGAGAAGTGATTTCTCTTTCAGGGAGCTCACAGGGAGAAGTGGGAGACAACAGAGAGACAGTGTGTGAAACTAAATTTTGTGGTATCATAGACCAATGTCTATTTTACATATACCTCACTGTACATTATATACAAAATTTTGAATATTTGACATAGACCAGCTTGATTTTACATAGACATTGTCTATAGGTCTACTGCTAATTTCGCACACTGGAGAGAAGTGGGGAGACTTCTGGGAGAAGTTAATTGCAATTAATCGAAACATTGTTTCGTGACCCCTCTGACATTACCCTGCCCAAATTTAGTAAATAATTAAAAAGCTGTCTGAACTGATTTGTTCTGGGTTTTTTTTTTTATTCATAACTACCTTAAGGACATCTATTCAATGTCACCATTAACCAAACCTCAATGTCACATTTTTATTAAGTTAATGTGTTGTTAATAGACCTAATCAGTTGAACTTAAAATAGTAAATAGACTCAAAAAGGTGAAGGTCTAGTGAAATGTGCAGGCCTATTGAGATCAAAGTCTGGTGACATATGAGCCAGCTGTTATGTTATCTGCAAGATGAATTTGCAGCAAATATGGTCGACATAGAAATCCTAGAAGTCCTAGAAATGAGAATTTGAATTAGTTTGAATCAAATTATTGAATTTATTTTTTATATAGCTCTAAATAAAAACTGAAAATGTTTTACTGGTCCATACAAAGTTTTACTGTGTTTTGACCAGTGGCAGTGCTCATCGTGAGGACTGGTACTAGTGTGGTTGCCAAGAAACAGACCCAATCATTAAAAAAAGCCTACTTTTAACACTCAATGAATCATGAAAATGAGGTCATGGTCAGTATGCATATATTCAAATCTGTATATAAAGGCCACTTAAGGGAATCTGAAAATGTGGCCTTTATGAGTTGTCCTTTAAATACAGGTTAAAATTATATGTACTATTCATTAATGGAGAATATGAGACTGCCCTTTATAGACTGATTTGTTATATAGAGGTGCCCTTTATATACTGATTTGTTATATAGAGGTGCCCTTTATAGACTGATTTGACTGTGTTAGACATGTAAAACTGCTGCTAATGGAAAAAGTATATCTACGTTTCAACTTCTGAAATAAAAAAGCAAAATAATAAGCCATCCTTTCTTGTTGGAACAAAAAAGTTGGTCCCTCAACTGGCTTGTTCAGAAAATTGTCAGTACACATTAGAAAGACATGGTTAACATAGATAATGATTACATCAGAAATTCATATTTCTTAGCATTCCTCATTTTTCATAGAATGTTTATGAAAATTATAAGAAATCCAGATTGTTACGTGAATTTGGCTTCTATAAGGCAATTAAATACATCCATATCAATGTTTCAGCTAGACTTTGAAATCTCTTCAGGACAATTGCCAGTTTAATCAAAATTTCTTCAGGACATTCTTTAATAATTAAACTAATTCTTATAAAGTTCTTCAGGACAATTTGAGATATATGTTGGCAAATATCCTGAGACCGATTCCTAGCTGAATCACTGCATATATAACAATGAAATCTATTAATTCAGCTTTTAGTGAAAATACATAATAAAGACATGAAAGAGAATAAACATAAGAATGTTTTCCTTAGACAAATTAAATTTTTGACAGTATAAACAGACTGCAAAATTTATGTATTAATTCAATGTTTACTAAATAAACACTTCCACTGTAATATATATATTTATTGTAAAGCTTCTTACATCATCAGCTGGGACATCATCTTGTGTTTAAGTTCGTATTGTCATCTGACAGAAAGCACTTTTAGATTGATCAAATATAGCTTCAAATCTTATCACAGTTAAAAAATGAGAGAATTAGCACACATTTTTGCATGTTAATCTAATCAAATGTCTTTTAAGAACTTGAAATGTAATGTCAAGCTTATTTTTAAATAAGCATACACATATCTTGAAAGACAACCCATATCTTAAAAGGGTCTATTACTTGTATGAAACTGAAGCAAAATAAATATTCTAATAATAGGTGATAATCCATCTTTGGACATAATAAGTAAAACAAATTACAACAATCTTCAGTGAGGGGGTGGCTCCCTGTCAGAAGCTTTCGAAGTTGGTAGCTGTTTAAACATTGTCTTTTTAGCAGCTGCCGGATTCATCCGACTGTCTCTGGAACCAGGTCGGCCTGGCAATGGTTGGGGATTGCCCGAACCAATCCCTGCCCCCGCCATTTGGCCATGTTGATTAGAACCAGAAATATTTCCATACATAGGCCCAGGGGGCGAAGCCATGGTACTATGACGCACACCACTTCCACTGCCACCAGACACACTATGAGCTGGTCGGGTGGCTGGTTGAACTTTCTGTACCACAGACTGACTTGGCTTTTCTGTCATAGATGACTTGGAAGCCACTTCTTTAGTTTGCTCGTTAGTTTTTTTAATAGTAGGATTTAAAGGGGTTTCTATCACATTCTCTTTACAGTCATTTGATCCTAAATCCTCCTCTGAAATATGAAATTGTTCAGTCAATGCTGACAAGAGTAATTCTTGTATGAATAAACTTTTATCACTTCTTTCATCCTCTAGTTTTTTATCAGAGTCAATCCAACCCTGGGAATCAAAGCACCTACAAAAAACAAGAATATACAGGTAATTCTTTTTTTCTGTTGAAGAAAAATAATAAAACACAGAACATTGAAGCACATAATTTGAGATAACCAGAAAATTTCTCATTCCTTGCATAAAGTAGTACGTAAATTTAAGTGAAAAAGATTTTTCCATCTGACTCAGACTCCTGGGTAAGACTAGCTCCATGAGCGTTTTCCTGCAAAATTGTTTTCCAATCCTGAAGTAAATTGTTGATTTATTGATATACATTTGTGTCTTGACAGTATTTTAAAAGTATTTCATAATAAATATCAAGACCTTATCCTTAAATGCTACTATAGTCCATTTGAATGCTATAGACCACCTAAAAAAAATTAATTAAAAATTAATTTTAATTTGTTCTCTTCTTTTTTCTTCAAATATATATTTCAAATGTGTCTACGAACTCTGACAGTAACTTTCAGAATTTTTCATCCATAGATAAAAAAGTTGCCCATTAGGTGTCTATGTTAAATATTTGCACTTATATGTGTAATTTCCAGTGGAGTAAGCATGCTTTAAAGAACAGCACTCTTACTGTAAACAAAAATAAAAACATGTGCTTGACATGCAAATTTTATTTATCATATGACTGATCATTTAAATATCAAATGGGCTTGCATGAATAGAGTTGTCCATTTAATTCAAAACACATGTATCAAGGTCATTGTCACTTGATTTTTAATTATCATGGACACACTCTCTAGTTAAATATATATTGAAGAATGCATAGAGCTTGACTTGCATGCTTTTTATTCAAGCAAGAAGCACTGTTTGTTTTATTTTTAATGAAATAAACAAATGGAAATTTATGCAATTTTCTGTAATGAATTTGAATGGGTTTGACTTTAATATAGTTTCTATATATGACTGAAAAACATGCATAAAATGAAAGCAATGAAAACAATTTATGAACTTTCAATAAGTGAAATACAAGTAACAATGTAGGCCTCAAAAGTAACTGTTACCCTCTTCATCTGTCTACATAATGCCAAATTCTTGTAAATTAATAAACTTATTGTAGAATTGCTTTGTACTATATATATGTAGAATACTTTTTTTAAAGTGAAAAAAAAACTAGAGGCTCCCAGGAGCCTGTAATCGCTCACCTGGGTTCATTGTGGGAGCCATGTTGGATGGCCGATCAGAACAAAAAGTAACAACACTTGATTAGGACCTTGTAAGGAACATTTCTGCCAAGCATGGTTTCAATAATCCCTTCAGTAGTTCTTGAGAATTTTGTTTTATCATATTTCCCATAGGGTCATACATTAAACTATGACCTGCCGTTGGCAGCCATCTTGGATTTTCGATCAGCCAAAAAAGTAACAAAACTTGGTTAGCATCTTGCAATGATCATTCTTGACAACTTATAATTCCATCCTCCATGTAGTATCTGAGAAGAAGATCTTTGAAATTTCGGCCAATCAGAGGCTTTTATGGGCGCTGGCAGCCATGTTGGATGACCGATCAGAACAAAATGTAACAAAACTTGATCAGAACCTAGTAAGGAACATTTCTGCCCAGTATGGTTCCAATCCATCCAGTGGTTTTTGAGAAGAAGTTTGTTTTACATATTTCCCATAGGGTCACTATGTTAAATTATGTCCACCGCTAGTGGCCATCTTGGATTTTCAATCGGTCCAAAAAGTAACAACACTTGGTTAGCAGCTTGCAATGATCATTCATGACAATTTTCAATTCTATTCTCCATGTAGTATCGGAGAAGAAGATCATAAAAAATTTCAGCCAATTAGAGGCTTTTATGGCACCTGGCAGCCATGTTGGATAACCGAACGTAACGAAAGTAACACCACTTGGTTAGACCATGCAAATGAACATTCCTGCCACGTTTGGTCCCATTTGCTTCAGTGGTTCTCTAGAAGAAGATTGAAATGTTTACGGACAGACGAACGACGGACGCAAGTGATGGCAATAGCTCACATGACCCTTCGGGTGTAAAAATTAATATACCTCCACAGAATAAAACAATTTAAAAATGCATATTTTGTAATAAGGAAGACCTTAATTGCTGATATCAATAGTAATGCATTTTATATTCTTTAACATGTATAAACACTTTTTAAACTTTATTTCATAGATGATAACAAAATCCATCAATTTTGTAATAAGGAAGACCCTAATTGCTGATATCAAAATAGAGTAACTGGTTGATAATCTACTATTTGATCCAATCATCAATAATAATCTCTGAATGGTATTTAAAGTTCACCTTGATTTCACAAGGCTATTTTCCATTGTTATTTCCAATCATCCTTTACATTTAAATGATAAGTCACATACCAATAGTATATTTGCATGGGGAGCACATGTTTTATTTTTGTTTACAGTCTTAGTGCTGTTCTTTAAAGCATGCTTACTTCACTGGAATTTACACATATAAGTGCAAATATTTAACATAGACACCTAATGGGCAACTTTTTTATCTATGGATGAAAAATTCTGAAAGTTACTGTCAGAGTTCGTAGAAACATATGAAATATATATGTGAAGAAAAAAGAAAAGAAAACATTAAAATGGATTTTTAATTAATTTTTTTTAGGTGGTCTATAGCATTCAAATGGACTATACAATAGATATAAATACTTACAAAAATTCAACTGACCCACATTTCACATTTTCCGAAAGTACTTTTTTTAGAATTTGGTCAAGAGAGGCATCTATTATTTACAAACAGTAAACCAGCGTTGACTTGGTAGAAAGGGATGAGAAAAAGTACAAACACAGTCAAAGGTGCACGATCGTTAAATTTGAGATACCCTAAGGTGAGATTAAAATCGTATCAGACTCCACAAACCTCGTCACGTATGATTTAAATCTTATCCTGAGGTGTCAAAGATTTTAAGAACTTAACAAAACCGCAATTCTACTACATAAGTATTTTTAAATGAATTTATGTATACTATTCTGCTAGCTAACGATTTAACTATTGTGCACCTGTCATGGTGTGTGACTTTTTTTTTTTTTTCTCTATTCCAGTCAATGTTTGTTTACTTTGAGTAAATAATAGAGTGTTCTCCCTTGTTAGTATCTAATGTACAGAAAGATATGATTTCCCTTTGAAAAAATTCAACTATTTTTTTTTACAGGTATTTATCAGGGGCAGATCCAGGATTTCAAGTTGGGTGGGGGGTGCATTTAAAATAATTGCGGCGAGCGGAGCGAGGCACGAAAATTTTTGGGGTATTTCGTGTGAAAATCACGATTTTACGCCAAAAATCATTTTTTTCCAATTTTAGGGGAGGCGCCCCCCCCCCTTCCTGGTTATCGCTGTTGTAGTAAACTTTTATAATATATTTATTAAATACATTGTATTTTATTATGAAATACATTTAAAATATTGCCAAGACACGGATGCATATGGATAAATCAAATATTTACTTCAGCAATGGAAAAAAAATTCGGGGTGGACGCTCGATGGAATGTAAACAAAACAATTAGGTGTTTAGTGAGAAATAAAATCAAACACCGGAAAAAGTACAAGATAGGGAAATCTCCGACACTCAGCAAGCCTCGTAAGAGAACGATTGAAATGTTACACTCGGGTGTCGGAGATTTCCCAATCTTGTACTCCCCCGGTGTTAGATTCTATATGTCTTTCCAAGTTCTACTTCTATTTTGGTTGTGTATTAGATAAGCTTTTGAAAAAATTAAGAAAATTCATCACAGGAAACACATTATATAGCAAAGCATAATGTTTTTTTCCTCATTTAAAACCAGAGGCTCTCAAGAGCCTGTATCGTTCACCTGGATATAAACAGATCCAATTGGTCCTATGTAAAAACTATGTCCTGCAGTGGTAGTCATCTTGAAATTTCGATCAACATAAAAAACACAAAATTTGTAAAGGACCTTCCAATGATTGATGCACAGTTTAGGTACCAGTTCAATCAGTGCAATAGCTTCAGAGAAGAACATATTTCTGTATTTTCCGCATATGGTCCTGTGTTAATACTATGACCTGTGGTGGCAGCCATCTTGAATTTCGGATCGGCATTAAAAAACCCAAACTTTTTAGAGGACCTTCAAATGATCCTTCCTGGGCAGTTTGGTTTCAATTGTCCGTGTGGTTTAAGAGAAAAAGCGTTTTGAAACATTTTTTTCCATCGGGTCCAAAGTTAAACTAAGTCCTGCCGTAGCCGCCATTTTGAATTTCATATCGGAACAAAAAACGTAAAGTTTGTAGAGGACCATCCAATGGACGTTGATGTACAGTTTGGCTTTAATCATATTTGTAGTTTCTGAGAAGAAGGCATTTGAACATTTTCCCATAGGGTCCAATGTTAATCTATGTCCTGCGGTAACAGCCATCTTGGATCTCTGATCCGCATAAAAAACATAAACTTTGTAGAGGACATTGTAATGATCCTTCCTGGGCAGTTTGGTTTCAATTATCCAAGTGGTTTCAGAGAAGAAGCGTTTTGAAACATTTTTCCCATAGGGTGCAATGTTAAACTAAGTCCTGCCGTAGCCGCCATTTTGAATTTCATAGCGGAACAAAAAACCTAAAGTTTGTAGAGAACCATCCAATGAACATTCATGTACAGTTTGGCTTTAATCATATTTGTAGTTTCTGAGAAGAAGGCATTTGAACATTTTCCCATAGGGTCCAATGTTAATCTATGTCCTGCGGTGGTGGCCATCTTGGATTTCCGATAGGCATAAAAAACATAAATTTTGTAGAGGACCTTCCAATGATCATTCCTGGGCAGTTTGGTTTCAATTGTCCAAGTGGTTTCAGAGAAGAAGCGTTTTGAAACATTTTTCCCATAGGGTCCAATGTTAAATTAAGTCCTTCCATTTTGAATTTCATATCGGAACAAAAAACCTGAAGATTGTAGAAGACCATCCAATGAACATTCATGTACAGTTTGGCTTAAACATATTTGTAGTTTCCGAGAAGAAGGCATTTGAACATTTTCCCATAGGGTCCAATGTTAATCTATGTCCTGCGGTGGCGGTCATCTTGGATTTCGGATCGGCATAAAAAACAGAAACTTTGTAGAGGACCTTCCAATGATCCTTCCTGGGCAGTTTCGTTTCAATTGTCAAAGTGGTTTCAGAGAAAAAGCATTTTGAAACATTTTCCCCATAGGGTCCAATGTTAATCCAAGTCCTGCCGTAGCCGCCATTTTGAATTTCATAGTGGAACAAAAAACCTAAAGTTTGTAGAGGACCATCCAATGAACATTCATGTACAGTTTGGCTTTAATCATATTTGTAGTTTCTGAGAAGAAGGCATTTGAACATTTTCCCATAGGGTCCAATGTTAATCTATGTCCTGCGGTGGTGGCCATCTTGGATTTCCGATCGGCATAAAAAACAGAAACTTGGTAAAGGACATTCCAATGATCATTCATTTACAGTTTGGGTTCAGTCAGGTCATTAGTTTCAGAGAAGAAGATCTTTGAAATTTCAGCCAATCAGAGCATAGTATTGGCCCTGGCAGCCATGTTGAATATCCTACTGGAACGAAAAACAGAAACTTTGTAGAGGACCATCCAAGGAACATTCCTGCTAAGTTTGGTTCCAATTGGCCAAGTGGTTTCGGAGAAGAAGCTTGAAATGTGAAAAGTTTACAGACGACAGACGACGGACGCCAAGTGATGTCAATAGGTCCAGGTGAACTAAAAAACAAATAACGGGAAATAATCGACAAACAACAAAAGTCAATATTGTTCTCATCAAAGACCCATCCTTTTAATATGTCTCTAAAAGTACAACATGACGTCCTTCATTGGCTATATAAATAATACCTTGATAAAACTCCCGATAAATTTTAATTTGCACATATTGGAAAATATCAGTAACATAATTGCATCACGGTCTAGTTATCCACAGTCATAGTTTGTATAACAGTTTAACATGGGTTACAATATTTTCTTTGTATTTTATTCCGTTATTGTTCAGGATATAATTTTTACGAAAATAATGTTACCCATGTTTTCCATGAATTATTTCTAAAAAAAATTTAAAGATGAATAATAGGAAACTAAATGTTCATTATCACAAGCAGAAATATCTCTAAAACCAGAAAATCCAATTTATTATTATTAATGAAAGAGATACTCCTTTTATCATATGAAACAACCTGTAAATGTTTTAAAATAGTTCATCAAAGAAAACTTTAGTAATCAACCAATCATTGGACAAAGTGAAATCATATGATATAATTTGTTGCAAAGAATGTAGAATAACTTTTGATTCGTGATTCCTGGAGTGAAATAAAGTTATTTTAAATTTCCCATTAGTATTAATATGACATTATGTGATAAAGTTTGTTAGTGACTTGCAACAACAGGTCGGTGGTTTTCTCCGGTTTCCTCCATCAATAAAACTGACCGCAACAAAATATTGTTGAAAGTGGTATTAAATACCATAAACCAAACCAAAACCAACCTAGTATTAACATGAAAACGCAATTGTTTCCGTGTTTTCAGGAATGACGAAATTTTCCTATAGGGTCTTAAACTGCATGAACTACGTCATTTTTTTTGTATGTCTTGCAGTGGGAAGCATTCAGGATTTCTAGTAAATCTAGTCTGCATCAAGACACAGCTTTGTATATCACCACCTAATGAACATTTGCAATTTCTGAGAAAAAGATATCATTTATTTTCTGAAATAAGAGTTTGTTTTATAGAATGCTATACAGAGGCAGCATCTTAAAATTTTCTTGAGAATAACACAAAAATGTACATCATATTTTTTTTCGTAGAATCTGCAATGATGAGCTGTATATACCACTGGACAGAGCAATTACTTAATTATTTTCAAATTACATGGACATTTTTTTAAAATTAAACTACAAATTTGTAGATACTAACCTAGCTAGAAGAAACGGAGAATTACTTTTTGTACTATTAGTACTAGAAGTTTGACTTTCACCCCCACTAGCATTAGCACTGCTACCTGCAGCATTATTTTTGTTTGTTTCTACTTGTCGTCTATTTGGTAATCTTTCTAACTGTTGTCTGAAATATACAAGAATGGTGGCCATTTTGAAATTATTGATATTCACTTAATATGTCGGTACAAAAGAATGTGACAGTAGAATTATAATGAATAAAAATGCACATAAAATATATATATATGTGTGTGTGTGAAATGATACAACAAAGTTTACAACAACTATTGATGATGAACTGAGGTTTAAAACATCTAGTATTTGCTATAAAATATAATAATTTTTTATCATTACAACTATATTTTCATAATAAACTTAGAAATTATTTTGTTTAATTGCCATATTTGTTGGAGGATGATATATATATTTTTTTAAATCTTAGAGCTTGCAAATACAGTTAAAGCTGCCAATGCAGTTACCTCTTTTAAGAAGACACCAGTATTAAAAGGTCACCTTCTTGCTGTCATGTCATAGCAAATTTCATATGTCACCTGTCTTATGTTTTCTTTATCCTAAATGTGTCCTCCTAATACAGGGTTGACTGTATATATTTTTCTATGTTTTCTTACCAAAAATTGTCCTATTTCTGGAATCCCCTAACTGGAAATAGTACTTATCTCCCCATTTAATGGGACTAAATCTTACCTGAAATTAAGAACTGTATTTGCGTTCCAAGACGTTTGGTTGGGATTCCTAAAGAACCAGGGAAAGGTTTAAATAACATGATTATAGGCAGTGTTCAAGGTATTATATGATCCTCCAACAAAAATATCTTTGTGCTAATAAAACATTCTGGTATACAAATTTAAACAGAGGCATTACAAATCTAGTAGTTACTCACATGGGTTACAACCTTATTAAAATATTTCATTCATGTTTTTGTATATTGCTTTTCACATGGGTTACAACCTTATTTCATTCATGTTTTTGTATATTGCTTTTGATTTTCACATGGGTTACAGCCTCATTTCATGCATGTTTTTGTATATTGCTTTTGATTTCCACATGGGTTACAACCTTATTTCATTCATGTTTTTGTATATTGCTTTTGATTTCCACATGGGTTACAACCTCATTTCATGCATGTTTTTGTATATTGCTTTTGATTTTCACATGGGTTACAACCTCATTTCATGCATGTTTTTGTATAATGCTTTTGATTTTCACATGGGTTACAACCTTATTTCATTATGTTTTTGTATTTTGCTTTTGATTTTTACAGAGTTTCTTTCATGTTCATTTATATCAATATCTTTGACAATTGAATTTCTTTTAAATTTCCCACGATGTCCATGTGAATGCTTAATAGAAATGAAGAAACTTCTTGGGACCATCCATATGGTATTCCTAAGCACCGGTTCAAATGGCAATACATTCCTGTCATATTTCAGACAAGTATAAACCTGCTATACTTCAGAATTCCTTTCACAATAAAATTTTGACCAGTCCCATTAATGCATCCATTGTTATTTTTTTGTAAAAAATGATGAGTCACCAACACAAATGATGAGTTCAGGACTCGCCTTGACGAGTTGAAAGTTTCTCGAAAGGAGTAAACTTTGTTGAGACTATTCATGTACATGTATGCTAAATTACTATTTAAATGGCTTAGTAGTAGTTTATGTTCATTTATTGGATGCTAATATAGAACAATGTGAGGAAAGTATTTTTAGGACCATCCATAGTTTTATTTTATTGGTGGAGTGGCTTATGATAAGATTTTTTCATATTTCATAAATTGTTATATCCCTTGGCAGTCATATTTGAATTTTCATTTCAAATGGGCCAGTTGATACTCAGGTACAGATTGTTCATATTTCAACCAATCGGAAAGTAGGTGGCCATATTTGATGCTGGATGGAAACAAAGAGAAAACTGTTTTTAAACACCATCAACTGATTTATGTAGAAAGTTTCTGATAAATAGTCAACTAATTTCTGAGGAAAAGATGTGAAATTGTAATGGACTGATGATGAATGGATGATGGAAGCAAAGTCAACGTACATAATGTACATGAATGGCAAGGTATGTACAACACCAACATATATATGTAAGACTCAGATCGACGTCCGGACTCAAATCGACGTTCAATATGATGTTACTGATGTATACTCCAAAATACGTCACACCCGTTAGGACATGGTTTTGAAACAATGATGGAGAAGGGACAAGACCAGATTCAGAGTACATTGTACATTATACTTTAGCGGACCCTAACCCTAATCCTAACTTAACCTTAACCTCCCAAACCTTAACCCTAACCATATTCCTAACCCTCACCATAACCCTAAATAATATTAATGAATGGGAAAATGCAAAAAACAAAACAGATTAAAAAAAAAACACCATAAAAACAAAACTGTCATTACAATTATTTTTGACGGCAAACTTTGATCGTACAAATGGACCTATTATAGATATGTGAGTTTGGAAAGGATGCCGATTTGAGAATATTCTAAAATTGGACCGTGATTTGAGATAATGACATCAGTGGATGCCGATTTGAGGAGTGGACGTCGATCTAAGTCTATCATATATGTGATGGAAATTACTATAAATAGGTATAAAAACAAATGTGAACTACACACATACAATTTAAAATACAAGTACAATCTAAACTGTATTAAGAGGTCACCACTGGGACAAAGAAAAAGAGTCTTATAAAGAAAGGTGACCTCTTAAAAGAGGTTCAATTAATACAATTATTTTAATGACAGGACAAGAAAAAGGTGACCATTTAATACAGGTGACTGCTTAACAGAGGTGGCAGCATGGGCAGGTTTAACTGTATTTAGTTAGATCTTCCCATGGCACTCTACAAAAGGTTTATTTCCCAAGAAATAAATGTCAGGTGTAATGACATAGTCCTCTATTTTCAAGGCAAATACATTGCACTTTAAATGAGGACATTTTTTTTAATACAACACTTTGTTTACAAATGAAATAGCATTATGATTTTCCACAAATATATTTCTCATCTAGATTGTTTAGCCATTATTCATAATAATCATAATGTTGTGAACTTGTCATTGAAAAACTTTTATACAGCTAGGCTCTATATGTTCAGCTAAAAATGTACACATCTACATTTGTAAGATTTTAGGTGGGACTCTTTTAAACAATAGGGGGCTAATGATAATATCAGTGAGTGTAGTGAGACAAACACATTTTTGGCACTGGCCTACATTAAATACAAAATGGTTTAAAAGCCTGCATTCTGATCATATCCTGGAAACTTTCTGGACCTTCAAAAAGTCCATTTTAATATGAAAAAATTTAAAATGTAATATAACTTGCATAGCATTTAGAATTCCATCCTTTCATGTGCACAGAAGAGCAGACATTTTATTCATGATGAGGGATTTTTATTTCCTAAATGACTAAAACAAAATTCAAAACCAAAATAGACTGTATTTATCTTTATACTAATCAACATCATTTATTTGCAGTTCTTAAGAGTTAGGAATACAATATGTATCACTATTGGTTTTTTTTCTTTATAAGGCAGCATCTAAATAAGAATTGTCTTCCATTTCATGTTGTTCGTTTTAATTTTTCCCATGGCAATGCAACTGAGAACTAAAATGTACTCTATATAGTAAACCAGATCAGGAGATTGTTCTTATTAGAAACATCGGCAATATAGAAAACCAATCAAAATGCTCGACACATAAATTAGTACTCAGAAGTAATCATGTTGGATTCAAATAACTTTCTCCTTTGAATCAATTTGTTTGTATTTCATTTTTCACAAATAAATTTTCGAAACAATCAGTTAGCTGTTTGCTAACACTGTTAACCAATCAGTTGGCTGTTTGCTAACACTGTTAACCAATCAGTTGGCTGTTTGACAACACTGTTAACCAATCAGTTGGCTGTTTGACAACACTGTTAACCAATCAGTTGGCTGCTTGCTATTTCTGAAAACCCTAAAAATTAGAGTAACTGAACTTTGTTAAATTTTTCATCAATACCATTTTTGGAAGCCAAAACCGTGAATTTCATAAATGCAAGTATACAAGCAATTTGCCTGGCTGTTGTAGAAAGTCTTGAGTACACATTTAGGAGGTTGGATTGAGCTATCTTTGATAAGTGTATAACTAAGACACTCACTACGGGAATTAGTGGACCCATTACATTTGGTTGACGAGATATTGACATAATCACAGAAACCTCATGTCATGTTCGAAGTACTGTAGTTAATTCACATCTTGTTTTCACAAATAAGACAACTAGAGGCTCCCAGTAGCCTGTAATCACTCACCTGGTTTTCAATTTGACATCTAAAGTTGATAGAAATGGGGGATGTTACACATAATTTTGAAAGTGGGTCACCCAAAGATCATTTCAACTCAAATTTCTGAGCAAAAGATTTATCTGTGATTTTTATCTCATAATATTCCTAAATGGAATAAACTGGCTGAAAAAATCTCACAGAAAAACCCAGAATATATGTTAAACTACTCATTGCCATGTAGCTGCAGTTAAAATTTGAGTTCATTTTGATTTGTAATAAAGCAGAAATTGACAACTAAAGAAATTTCTATTTTTAGTAACAGCATATTGAAAGGGGACCACCCAAGGACCATCCCAGCCAAATTTGCTTTAATTTGGTTCAGCGGTTTCAGAGGAGAAGATTTAAATGTGATCTTTTATCAAAATATGCCTAATTTGCATAATCGGTATAAATCGGCTGAAAGAAAAATTTCACAGAAAAACCTGGAATATATATTTAAACTACTCCTTGCCATGTAGCTGCAGTTTAAATTTGAGCTCATTTTGGTTTATACTAAAGCAGCAATGGACAATTGAAGAAATTTCGATTTTTAGTAACAGCAGCCCCGCTGGTGGCCATCTTGGATTTTCAATCGGTCCAAAAAGTAACAACACTTGGTTAGCAGCTTGCAATGATCATTCATGACAATTTTCAATTCCATCCTCCATGTAGTATCGGAGAAGAAGATCTTTGAAATTTCAGCCAATCAGAGGCTATTATGGCCCCTGGCAGCCATATTGGATAACCAATCGGAAAAAAAAGTAACAACAATTGATCAGAACCTTGTCAGGAACATTTCTGCCAAGTATGGTTCCAATCCATCTAGTGGTTCTTGAGAAGAAGTTTGTTTTACATATTTCCCATAGGGTCGCTATATTAAATTATGTCCCCCGCTGGCGGCCATCGTGTATTTTCAATCGGTCCAAAAAGTAACAACACTTGGTTAGCAGCTTGCAATGATCATTCATGACAATTTTCAATTCCATCCTCCATGTAGTATTGGAGAAGAAGATCATTAAAAATTTCAGTCAATCAGAGGCTTTTATAGCCCCTGGCAGCCATGTTGGATCACCGATCGTAACGAAAGTAATAACACTCGCTTAGACCATGCAAATGAACATTCCTGCCACTTTTGGTCCCATTTGCTTCAGTGATTCTCTAGAAGAAGATTGAAATGTGTACGGACGGACGACGGATGCCAATAGCTCACATGACACAGGTTAAATTAATGGTTTCCTTCATTAGGATTTTATTTAAGGTTTGGTGTACACAGGATTCTGGTTAATTCACGTGGAAATTTGTTTCTAATGGAATAGAGGAATAAAGTAAGGCAACACAAAACTTTCAATTTTTCAAGCCTAAAGAATTTCAATTTAAATTATACCTGGTTGATTGCAACTGCATTTCCAGTTGCTGCAATTGAGAGGACACGCTCTGTGCTGCAGCTGCTCTGCTTCTTACACTGGATAGCTGTGACAGCAATTCTGCTATTGGATCCATTGTTTCCCTACCTCCTGCTGAAAGCCCAGACAATGCAGTATTTCCCGAAAAATGCATGTTTGCTCTTCTAGTTCTCGTACCCCCTACTGTTCCTCTGCCAGGGTGTGGTATTCTTCTAACATGTCTAATTCCTGCTGGTTCATCGTATAAATGTTAAGAAATAATCAGTCACACTTTTAAGATTTTAAAATCAAAAGACAAAATACATAATCAAACCTATTATACATGTGTTACTTTCTGATCTATTTATTAATATTCAAGTTGAAGTCATACTCATACCACAATGTCAGAGTGTACACTAACAAGTCAGAAATTACTCTCTTGGGGGTTAACTGTTTCTTCAGCAGAATGCTAAAATATGAATAAACAAAAATATGGGTGCATAGTAATGGCAAAACATATCAACATGTTTATACTATGAATACAAATGTACATCTAACATGGCATGTATGATGATGCAGGTGTAAATGATAATGAAAGTTAATACATCAGTATCTCAGATAAACATTAAAACCACATCTGTGATGTAATGGTTAAAATGCTTGCCTCGATTGTGGTAGATCGTGGGTTTCAAGTCCTGGTTGCATCAAACCAGACTAATAAATTTGGTAGTTGCTGCATCTCCACTAATCATGCAGCATTCAGGAGCAAGAGCAAAGACTGGCTGGCTCAGATTCAGGATAATGTGTCTGATTGGAGTGACATGTCTTACCTTATGGGCTGTTGTTTCAGTGAGCTAGCACTATAAGAATCCAACTCAGCATGTTGGTCTAGTACAAAATTTTTGCAGTGGATTAAAACTAATATAAATTTTTGTATTGTACAAAGGATATGAATTCTCGTGGAGTTCTGTGCTGTAGACTCAAATGTTCCGAAAAATCATCTGTCACATAATTTGGGTCACCACCTGGCAAAGCGGCACAAATTGGACACACCTGTAAAACAATTAAAAACCAATTAATTGATGAATAAACATTTTCATTGTACATGATATGTTAAAAGGCATCAAACTTGTTAATGACGTACCACGGATGCCAAATGATGCCAAAAGGTCAGGTGAGCTAAAAATTACTGATAATAGCTACATGGATTGTGGGCCAGTGGTCTGACGTTAAAATGTATTGTAATAACAGCAGGGTTCGACACTAACGCTAGTCCTGTCGCCCGAGGCTAGTTAACTCCTGCACCTCGGTAGTCCGCTGGGCGAGTAAAAAGTAAACTGCTGATACATACTTTTTTAGTGTTTGAAATTTTTGGGTGAAAGTTTATCGCTTTTATTAGCAAAACTCGTCTGAATTAGTGGAGTTTCTAGAACGGCATTAATTTCCGTTTTCAATTTTATTAAAATGTCAAACAGAGACTTGAAATTTGTTCTGTCAGACCTGCACATTCCCATTTGTAATTAATCGGAACTTCTCCTTCTTCCTATATGAATCAAGTATGACTGGGCACCTCCAATAAGTGAACATTAAAACTGAACTATATTGCTGAACACAGAAATATGTTGACTTCCACACTCTCCGAGTATCAAAGATTGCTTATGTTTAATTTGTTTTGAGATGCTTATATATTGAAGATGGCAACAGATTCATGTTCTCAAGTGAAATTAATAATTGATGAAACTGGAAGTTGACACTGATCATGTAAAATTCGGAACCGGATCGGACCATTAGATACGGATTGTTGGTTATATTTGTCTTATCTTTTTAGTTAACAACATACAGAAGAACATTTTATTGAAAAATGTTTGCATGAAATTTAATGAAACTAGTAACCTAAACTAAAAGTGAAATAACTTGTCTATTTGTATTTCAATATATAAAGGCCCATGATTTTTCTGAAGGACACAAGAAAAACAAATCCACCCTTCAACTCAGGCCACTTTGCAACCTTTGCAGAAGAAGGACTACTGCATTCTTAGTAGGACTAGTAACTTTACTTTGATACTAGTATGCCTTGAAAGTTAGTGTAAAACCCTGAACAGGTAAAACCATAAAATTAAAAATGCAAAATCTCTTAAATCTTAGTTAAATCAATTTCTATGTAATATCTGAAAAAACTATATGATTCTTATATCTATCATTCAAAGTGTATTTATTGAAAATGGAACTGTTTATCCAAATAATTTTTGTTTGCTAAAGTAATAATTCAAAAGGATGTGTTTATTGAAACAAAAGTTATTACAAAGAAACCATGATGTCAGATTGTCTACCGATGGACGACAACCACGACAGATCATTAACATAATGCGACAGCAAACTTTTCATGATTGCATAAAAATGTAGGTTAATAATTAGTATACAATTACCACTTCTTGTGAAGCTTCAACATGGTCAGAGGCAACATGCTCTTGTAAAGTGGCATCAGTATATCCCATTTTACCACAATAAGGACAGGTAAATGCCTGAGGCTGATCTGAACTCATTGCTTCACCACCATAAAACAGGTCTGAAATTACATTAAAAAAAAAGGTATGTATAAAAACAGCTATTAAAAAATAATAATAATCAGTGTTTTCATTTGAAGCCGGGAACCGGCGCATTTCACCGGCTATTGCTATAAAATCCCCGGCTATGAATTTTTCAAGCATGGGTGCGCACCCCTTGAATCTGCCCCTGCATTGTATCGGTATGGAAAAGGGGGGTACTACAATGTGGGTACTACCGAATACGATGAGCACCAGCCCAAGAGTAGACCATAGGGGCCAGATGAGTTTTTTCATGTACTTATATAGGTACCTACATACCAACATATAGGTATATAAGTACATGAAAAAACTCATCTGGCCCCTGTGGAGTAGACCAGTAAAACTTAGTTTAATTGTTCAGACCTCTAAATATTTTCAGTTTTTATTTAGAACTACATTTGTATATAAAATTGCAGGAATTTGATTCGGACCAGTAAATTCAAAAGTTCATTTTGGGAACTGGGCCAGTGGCAGTAAGATGTCACATTTCTTTTAAAGTTCTGACTCGAATATCTCGAATGATATTGCAAATATTCGATGTCCCTAGTCATTTTCAAGAGTACCCTGTCTGACATTATTTTGATTTTCTGTTTGAGGACGTGGAATATTCATGTATTACAGTATATGTATTAACATGAAAAAGTATCTAGTCTGTCAAACTATAGACTATGTATATGCAGATGTCTATGACTATGAATATAAGGAACTGTCTATCCCCTTCTGAAGCACATGCTTGAGTTCTCCCTTAAAATAATTTATGGGGGTTTGGTCATTTGTGATTGTATATTTTCAAAATAAAAGTTTAATTATTCAAAAACTGCAAAGAATCTGAATGCTGATATAACTTCATACTATGTCAAGGAAATGAAGCAAACACCAATATTATCAAATCTTTATTTTCAATAGTACATAAATCATAGGGGAAGTCCATATTTCTTTTCTGAATGATCAAGTTTATTTCTACTGCCTACCAAACTTGTACATTTATCTTTGACCTGAAAAATTTCAGAACCATGTGACATCTTTCTCAGAAATAACAATGGAAAATGACTGATGGTTGTTAATCTTGAGAAATCATTCTCAATGAAAAATTGTTCAATGGTCAAGAAGATTTTTTAAAGTTAGGAAACACCCTCAAAAGCAAGTCAAAATTCACCAAATGAAAAATCGGCTGGAGTGCTTCCACCTGCACCATTAACAGGGCTTTTCACTGAACCCACTGGGGGCTTTCCGACTCTCGGCCGAATTTTCTCTCCGTCTATAATTCTAAAATCTCCCCCTATCAAAATTTGTAGTGAAAACACTGAATAATGCTACACATGAAGCCATTATTTTAAAGATTGCAACCAAAGTCTTAAGCCCATCATGGCACATCCAAGTACACCTTTACCATCTTTGTGGCAGACCCAGTGACCGACAAATATTTTGACCACCTGGGTACGTCAAAACCATAATTTGTATAAGTCCTTGGTACATTTTGTATGTATTGATCCGGATTTATCTCTTACGCTGCACAAGACTTTGAAATTACCCGTGAAAATATTGGGAAACAACAATTTTAAAACTGTTTCCTGTTTTTCTCGATCTCAGGAACCAGTCCACATTATGGGTTTGTAAAAACAGTTTGAATAGATCAATAATCGTCCTTAGAACCTTTATTTGCGACATGCAGGGATTGGGAAGGCCACGTGCCATTGGCACTTCCATGTCGATTGTGGCACATTGAGGTCTGTTATCTATGTGCCCATGTGTGCCCTGTAAATTCTGATTCATTATTTTATTATTTCATGTGTCCATTAAAGTCGTTTTCTATTTTGTGTCATGATTTTGTTACTGTCTTCACTCGTCGTTAATTTCCCTTTAATGGCAGTTCCTTGATTTTCCATTTCTATGTTTAGAACAGTTATTTGTGTCAACCAATCAGACAAAAGGATTCACTCTTTCGATTCTAAATTTAGCGTATTTGTCCTGGCGTTTCGTTCTCTTTTCTGAATAATTGATCGGTTTTGGTGGAGTGTATTCTACTTTCTGGTTGAATAGAATCTAATTACAATTAATTGGTACAAGTATACCGCGCCGATCTTTTTATTTGAGTGAAAGTTGTACCTATAAATAAAAATCGCAAACCGAAACCATGCGCTTGGTATAACTAATAACAGAAAAGTATCAGGGAGTGTGATACGCTATTTCCAACCCAAAATGAACTTTTTTGATCGTACTTTTTTTTTCTTTGGGTACATCTTGACAGTTAATACTTCAAGTCACGTTCCTGTGTTAAATTTTGAAGAAAAAAAATTGTGTAATCCAAAATGCAATCATAACATGAACTGATATCTTTTAGAACATGTGTACTTTGTTTTTTCCATCTTTGCTTCTGGTTATTAGTTGATGCGATATTTATCAATGCATAGGCTAGCACGCAGTTTAACTAACCAAAGTTGTGGTCCGTTGCTAATTTGAAATGGCACATTATTCTCTAAAATGGCCCCTTCATGTGGTCAAGTAAGGGGCCATAGTCTCTTTGACAAAAAATTCTTCCCAATCACTGCATATCAGAAAAGAGGCTTAGGCTTATGGTGTTCAACGCCACTTTCAACAATATTTCAGTTATTTTAGTGACGGTGGAGGAAACTGGAGTACCAGGAGAGAACCATCGACCTGTTGCAAGTCACTGACAAAATTTATCACATAATATTGTATCAAGTACACCTCGCCATGAAAGGGGTTCGAACTCATAACTTTAGTGGTGATAAGCACCGATTGCACAGGTAGTTGTAAATCATATGATCACAACCATGACGGCTCTCACTTATTTGGGTATTTATTTCCAAGGCAAAGTTCTACATAATTAGATCTTTAATTGCTCCATCTTTTCTGATAATTTATCAGAAAAGATGGAGCAATTAGGCCATGCAAAGTTAATTACTTGGTTCTCAGGCCCTTTTTTGTCAAAATTGATGAGGGAGGGCGGCATTTTTTTTTATCCTTTTACTGCTGTAAAAAGTGATGAGGGAGGCATTTTGTCTTCTTTTTTTTGTGAAAAATATGGCAATGTATAAATCTTTTCATTACTTTATTGAAAATTTCAATTTTATTTCTTCCGATGGTGGCAGAAACATCACAAGTGGTTAATTTTTATGGAAACGTCCAATCCGCTGGTCCCAACGTACCATTTTTTTTTTTATCTCCGTAAACAATTTCAATAAGGTACAAGCTTCGGAGAAGCCCCCTATTATGTTTCCTGGTAAAACTGGCATTTAAGCATGATGCGTTTTAAAGCGTTTCACCGACCACGTGATATAAGAGAAAAACGGATGCGGTTGTTATTTCCGTACGGACAGCGCTACCGCATTATTTTTTTATTTTTTTTTTTTTTTACTATTTTTGCAAAAAAATCGGCAATGCGGCGACGAATTTCCACATGCGGGCGGGCCTGAGAACCAAGAAATTAACTTTGTATGGCCTTAAAGATCTAATTTTAATTAGATTGTAGTTAGTTGTATTCTAAATTTCACCTCAAATAGTTTGTAAACTAAGTAAATATGATACTGATTTTTACATTTTCTTGTGAAAACTTCACCACACTTAAATGATTGAAGATAAATTACCAAAGTCATTTCTTGTAAGAATACACTGCATTGGGTGATCTGCAGTGTGCCGTGATGTTGTGGCTCCCGATTCATAGCAAGTAGAACAGAGGTCATAGTCATAGCATATCAAACACTTGTATCGCCTTCCTTTGAAGTTTCCTTTCAAACATGAATCACAGCTGACACCTGAAAAATAAACAGTTTACGATTTACATTTATATTCCATTAAATATTTTAAATTAGTTGATATGGCAACGTAGGGAAAAAAGCTGTTTGCAAGAACATTGATATCACATAGATGCTACACAAAAGTAGTTCATATTGTGGCAAATGGTTGCCATTTCAATACATAACAACTTTAATTTAACACAAGTAATCTTTGACACCCGAGGAGTCTAGAATTCAACTAATTTCTGTATTCAATAATATACTCCATGCTTCAGATGCTCGATTATATTAAAGAAGGGTTACAATACGCATGAGAAGGAGTAGTTCCGATTGAGTACAAGCAGGAAATATATAGTGCAAGGCTCACCAAACCAGGTGAAGTGGGCAACCTCTTCGCCTTGATTTCAATGAAATCGCCCAATTCCTGTCAAAATGCAAAGTTTTAGTCGCCCTGTCAGACTTTTCAAGTATGTAGTGACGGTACTTTTTTCACCAATAATCATACTTTTTCTTCAATATTCACATAAAAGGAGCTCCCATGTTCCTGAAATTTGAGCCATACAGGATTTGATGTGTTTTATAATATTTGTACCAAGCTTGAAAAATTACTCAAGCCATATCGGCTTATATCCTTGTTTATACACCATTCAATTAATCCAATTAATCACTTTCACACTTCCTTTTATCTTCGTAATTAGTTTATTAATTGTCGGTAATTTATTTAACACCTTACAATATACAAATGTATGTAGTCATAAGACACACGCTTTTGGCTGATCAAACAAAAAATAATTAATAATTGAAACTGATTAGGCCAAAAAAAAAAATGTGTGTTTACGGTCACATGTCAAAAAAATCTAGGGTCGGTCGGTCGGCATTAATTAATATTTTTTTTTTTTTTTTTACTATCTGCAAAACCGGAAATAGTTTTTCCCGGTTCCGGAATCCGATATTTCATTTTCGAAATTTTCGGTAAGCCGTCATTTGTTGAAGCTGTTTTATGATGAGTTACCCAGTTTTTCTACCTTCTTTGCTTTCAATTTCGACAAAAGGCTAGCGGTTGAATAAATAAAACATTGCTACTGATTAAACATTTTAGTGTCGAATAATTGCCGATAAAAAGGGTTAGTGTCGGCGGCTGAAAAATAGGGTCGGGTGACCGTAAACACACATATTTTTTTTGGTCTTATCTTTTCCTATTGACATACTCTCTTCTGCCTGCCATTAATTAGTATTTGAAATGTGTCTATGGTTTTTGTTGTTGCAGCTTCTGCTGCCGAGGTCAATAGCTTGATTTATATTAGAGCCAGTTTCACTTTCCACGCACCGAAAGTTCACATGTTTAAAATTAAAGTTTCTTTTTCATAATATTAATATAACTTTTAACAAAACAACTTTTATTTTTGGAGAAACTTCAAGAGTATGTAAAGGAGATCCACAGAATATTATTTATCTTTGTATTAAACAATACATCTATAATACAAGATGTTTCAAAAAATCTTTGTCTTTCCAAGCATTACAAGAAAAATTGAAAGATATGTATAATATAGAAAAAATGCTAGCCGTTAGAAACAAAGGTCTTGCCCAATTTAGTCAAACATGGAACATTTATAAAGGCATACTATATTGATCTTTTTTGCATTCTGTTTACTTTGTTACATTTGAATAAAACATGAATCGGACAGTCTATCATATCATATTGAAAAAAACAACTCACTAATATTAACACCAAAATCACAACTGAAAATTTACTTTCCCCACTTTCTCCTTAATAATTCTTACACATCTCCTCTTTCCTCTCTTTCATTCTCTTTAAAAAAAAATCCAACAATATACATGTACAATATGAATTTATATGATACATTTGTAAATATAATTTTTTTGAGAACCAATATTGTGTTATGTATATATTTATTTAGTATTATATATTTTAGTAATTCAACCTTTATATGATGTATTTTGTTGGAATTTGAAAAAAAATAAAAAAATAAAGTTTTCTTTCACTTCTCCGACTGTCAAAGCTGGCAAAACTTTGTAACTACTACCGTGTCCCTCTTCATTTAAGACACACTCAATTTTAACGGTGCACTGTTTTGGCACCCCCATGTTCATCCTCAAAAACCTCAATCAAAGTTCGTCTGTGTTCCAATACGGTTAGTTTATGCTTAGCAGCCATATGTTTGCATTTTGCAAACTTTAGTGCAAATAATGAGCTGACTGACTTTAACACTACTTAGTTAAATATTGCTTTCCGTTAAAACGTTCTGACGACTGTGATGATTTTTTACTTTCATTTTCACTTTTGATTTACCGATAAAAATGAACTAGGGTCGGTCGGGTAACCGTAAACAGACATATTGTTTTTTGGCCTTGATAAGAAATGGGCTGAATACACGCTTTTGGTTGATCAAATATATAACTAGTAACTGAAATCTGAAAAAAAACGGGATGCACCTTCCTATACAAAGTCAATTAAAAACTGTTTATACACATCAACAATTAAAACCGTTAATTTAAAACTCACCAACTCCTACTGTCTTTGGGTTAGAAATTTATTTCATTTTATTATACTTGTCTTGGGGTCAGGATTGAATAAGGCCAAGTTGTCTGGGGGCAGATTTGTCCTGTTTCCATTAGATCGACACTACGACAGTCAAAATCAATGCAAGACTTGTTGATGCTTATTATATAACATAAATGGTTTTTTTTTTATATCTACTAGAAACTACTTTCTTATTAGCTGTCTAATTGTAAAATGCTTTATATACATGTACATCTCAATAAGAAGGATAAATTATGCAATGAAATTTGACCACCACGGCACCAGTTTTCCAGATCATGAAACTTCCTGGAAATCATTAATCACATGATGTCAGTGTATAATCTGCATAGTATAATATACTTATACTTTCATTTTTCAAAATTATTGATACTACACATTACAGATGAATCACTTAAGTTAAAAGTATAGGTGATGAATGTTGTTGAAATTTATTTACGCTGAATTTTGGTAGCCATTTTGACGATAAATTTATGAACTCACCCTCATGTCTCGACATTTCGAAAAGAAGGCTTTTATCTTATAGAAAGGATGTCCTATCAAAGTAAGCGATACAGAAAGGTTTATTAACCAGGCTTCTGACATGTAAATTTGTATATGTAAAAGATTAATTCAGGAAAATCCAAGGTTACATTCTTGGCAAATGGGAACCATGATGACGTCACGTAATTTCACGAACGGTCAACAGAAAAGGCGAGATTTGAAGATAAAACTAATATTAATTTTTTTTATCAAGTTTATGCTCTCAAAATTAACTGTATTCAAAATTTAATTTCTCCAATTACGTATTAGAAAAAAAAACTACAAATATGTTTTACAGTTTCCCCAAAGACCAACTTAATTGGATGTTGCGCAATACACAAGAACGACCAATACCGGAAGTTGGATAAAATGGGTATGACGACAAATTACAAAAGCACCAAAAGGTGCTGCAATGCTAGTTCTTCAACAAGCTTCATGTTCTTCTTTTTTTTATTTTATTTAAAGCTCTCCGTCTTTTACCGCATATTAAATTATTAGATACAATTATTGAATCTGTCCTTTATTTTTTTCAATACAAAGTACATATATTTTGCATGGAGAGGACAAGTTCATAAGTTGTGATAACTTTTTGTTCAACTCCCATTGCTGTTTTTTTGCAATAAAATAATATTAAATATAACCCATATCCCATAATTCCATGCTACAAGCGCCTGTGGGGAAACAAACAACCAAAAATGATACCAGAAGGAACTAATAAAATAATAAATAATAAATATCGACTTTATAAATTCAACATTTAAACATTGACAGTTTCTTTGAAAATGCCTGTACCAAGTCAGGGTCATCACGGTTTTCCCAGTTTTCCGGTTGTTGACTGATTTTGTCTGTTTATATTCTTATGAGTTTTGCCTTTCCCTTTGGAAGATTGTTCGGAGTTCGGTAATTTTGTTATTACCCTTATTTAAAACATTTTTATTTCGTTTTATTTATAGCACAATAGTAGCATATCTCATGTGACCAGAAAACTTATTCACTTAAGCTTCCTGGTAGAAGGCACAATCTGGTCCGGCGATTGATCTGGGGGCCCCATATGGCCCACCAGCGGGTCCAGGAAAGATACCTGTGAGGGGGTCCAGGGTGCAAATCGCTGCGTCCAGCTCAAGCTCACGAGTTATGCAACAGAAAGGGTGACATTTTTGATCATTTTGAAAGTGCTTTTAACAACATGAAATTCAGATTATTTTGTCCCTTTTTGACAATACCAATACGAACTAACTAGACCTTTAACGTCCTTGACTAGACAGACAGATCTGTATCTGTATATGTTAATTCTGGCTTTTATACAACGATAGAGAGAGCGCCGACGGTCTTATTGTCGGTGGTTCCCTAGGGCGGTCTTAAATGCCTCTACGGGACTGGCATGCACTACGCTATCTGGTAGGTGATTCCAGTGAATGATAGTACCCACAAAGAAGGAGTTTTGGTACTGAGGTGTTCTACTGTCTGGAATTGATANTTTATCGATCAGGTAACTATTACTGATTATCGAGAAAGATGCAAAGTAATCTTAAATGGTGTATTTTACAAGAAATTGTCAATTTTCTAGCACCTCCCGTAGCTCTCAAGGTTAAAATTTTAGTGTATAGTTGACCGGAAGTCACGTCACAAAGTTCACGTGATGTCGCTAATAGTTCGATATGCGGTACCAACCCCTCAACCACTTGTACATTAGGATCAATCGAAGGCTGTGTCGTCGCTCTTCTAGTGTTTCCAAGTCTAGTTCTTTCTTCATTTTGGAAATTGATCCTGGTTCTCTGCTCTTATAGTCCCTCTTGACGAATCTGACCCCTCTATTTTGTATTCTCTCCAGTTTATCAATGTCTCCCTTTAAATATGGATTCCAGATGGTGGCTCCATATTCCATCATAGATCTTACCAGTGATACATAAGCGGTCTTACGGCATGATTCTGGAACATTTCTGAGGTTTCTTTGGAGAAAGCCTAGGGTTGCATTTGCTTTCTTACATATGTTGTTTATATGTATGTTCCATTTTAAGTCATTTGATATCTGGAGACCTAAGTAAGGATTGTCCTGCACTTCTTGTAGAATATGGTCTTCTAGAGTGTAAAGTCTGGAGGATTTGTTGTTTATAGACAGTATATAATATTTTTGGGCATTAAATCTCATGCCCCATTTGTTTGCCCATCTTTCTAGTTCTTTTAGATCTGCTTGTAGTATTCTATGGTCTTCGGTTTTGATTGTTCTGTATAATAAGCAGTCATCGGCAAATAAACGGACGGATGATTTTACGCTGTCTGGTAGATCGTTTATATGGCACAGGAACATGATAGGTCCCAAGACTGTACCTCGAGGGACGCCTGAGTCGACTGAGGTTTCTTTTGAGTGTTCGCCTTCTACTATAGTTCTCATAGTTCTGGTGGTCAGAAAGTTGGTTAGCCATTTGTGTATATTTCCTTTGATATCATAGTTGTTTAGTTTGTGGAAATAGTTTGTTGTGTGGCACAGTGTCAAACGCTTTCGAGAAGTCTAAGATGGCTACGTCTACTTGATGTCCTTTGTCATGCTCTTTAAGAAAGTCGTTGATCGTTGTTATAAGTTGAGTTTCGCAGGAGTATCCTGATCTGAAGCCGTGGTTTACGTTTGTCAGTATTTTGTTTCTCTCAAGGTGTTTCATGATGTGCCTGCATATGATGTGTTCCAATATTTTGCAGGTAACTGATGATAAGGAGATAGGACGGTAGTTTTCAGGCAGATGTTTGTCGCCCTTTTTAAATATGCTTGATATGTTGGCATCTCTCCAGTCTTTTGGTAGTTGGTCTGTGTCCAAGGAACGTTGAAGGATGGTTTTTAGTATAGGTGCTAGGTGTGTTGCGCAGTCCTTTAATATGCGGTTTGGTATGTTGTCAGGTCCTGACTATTTGAATGGATTTATTCTGGAGAGTAGTTTTTCTAGTCCTTTCTGGTCAATTATTATTGGTGTTATATCCACTTTTGCTTGTTTTCTAACTAGTGGCATCTCGGAGTTTGTTTCTTTGGTCAATACTGATTTGAACTGGTTGAGTAGTAGTTCAGCCTTCTCCTTGCTGTCGCATATTATGTTTGTTCCTTTTTTGAGTGAAGCTATACCGCCTGAGTCTTGTCGTTTTGATTTTATGTATTTCCAGAATGGTTTGGTGTTGTTATTATATAGTCCTTCTATGATGTTGTTGTTTACGTATTCCCATTCTGATTTCCTTAGTTGTCTTTTAAATTCTTTTTGAACGCTTCTATAGTTTGTCCACTTGTTCGTTTTGCGTGCTTGCTTATATAGCCTGTTTCTTCTTGAGCATTTTTCGTTCCCTTTTCTTAATCCAAGGGATGGTGTTCCTGGATTTTATCTCTTTGTTTGGTATGTTTTTATCCATTGATTCAAATATATTTTTCTTGAAGGTGTCCCATAGTTCCTGTACATCTGCTCCTTGTTGGTCTTTGTCATTGACTATATTTTGGAGGTTGTTTATGTCGTTTTCGATGCATTTCCAATTTGCTTTGTTGTAGATATAGCGTTATCTTGGTGTTGTTTTCTGATGTTGAACTTTAGTTTCCAGATCCGTTATTATGATGTCATGATCTGATATTCCTGGTACATTTATCGATGATTTTACAACTGTCGGATTTGATACAAATACCAGGTCTAGTAAATTTCCCTCTCTGGTTGGCGAGTTGTGTATTTGGATTAAGTTATTTGATCCCATTATGTCGATTAGCTCCTGTTGTATTTCTCTGTCTGGGCCATTTGCAGTTGAGAGGTCCCACCTGATGTTTGGGCAGTTAAAGTCTCGATCCAGTTAATATGATGTTCTTTTTGTTATGTTGGTCAATTTTATCTAGAGATTTGTTGAGTTCTTCAAGGTGTCTTTGCTCTCGGTGCGGCATATAATAGGATCCTACCAAAAGGTCTTTATTGTTTTTTATCTTGATATTCACCCATTCAATTTCTCCGTCTGTAATGTATGTTGGTTGTTCCATGGATGTTATTGATTTGTGGACTAGGATGAATACTCCACCTCCAATTGTTCCTCTGTCGTTTCTATATACGTTGTATTGAGGTGGGAAAATTTCATGTTATGTTACTTTATATCCTTCGTAACAGTAATGCCGAAAGGAATAACAAAATACATGTATGATAGAGGTTACTTTCTGAACTTTTATTCATTGCTTTTCACTTGTATCAGTTTATGAAAAGTCACCGCCGATTCCTTCTGCTAACAAAGTCATCAATATTCATATCCAAGTCAACTTGCACATGTCTGTGTGTATGCACTTACAGTGATAAGTTGGACAGTCGTTCGTCGACCTTAAGTAGGATTTAAAGGCATCTCATCGCACTGAAATATCTCTCGCTTGTAGCCGATGACACCAACATTGTATAGACGTTTTCAGAAATCGGCGATTACCTAGTTATCGTTCGTGGACACTAGGTGGCATTATTATCGTCCGCCATTAAGAAAGTACAACAATCGGTTGTTTACACTAGTTACGATTATTCATAATTGGATTAGATAAACACACTTCAGTTGTTATTTTATGGCTCCTCGTGAAACTTTTTTTTCAGGTAAAGAAATTCAGATGTTTTAATTTGATAAAACTTAAATTCCTTTTCATCTTCACTACAGATCCCTATAAAGAAATTGACCGACAAAAAGTTTTAATTTGTTTTACAATTTAACACAACAACAAAAAAACAATTAAACAGAATTGAAAAATACACCTTAAGATGTCACATTCAAAGTTTAAGGGGCATTAGCTACGATTTTGATCAAAAAAATTATATGTTTTGGAAATTGGTAAATAGCTTTAAAATTATGAAATATTTCACATTAAACAGCTAATTGAACCACTTTCCGCCTTTTGAGAACGAAAATTACCATCACTTACTTATTTGTATTTTGTCGCTTAACTGCCAACTTGCATGGTTAGTTCTTCATACATGTAATTAACACTGACTAAAATTCACAAAATATAAGAAATAAGTGCATAGTTGTACTGATTTAATGACGATTCGACAAACTCCGTAAACAATGTTGATAATTAATAAGATGACGTCCATTTCTTGATCGATCTCAAAACACGAGCAGTTGCAGGCCTTTTCCCCGATGCGCGTACATTTCATAACATTTATAAGTTACAGAAACACGTTTTATTAAGGCATCAGTCATATCTGATAGTTTTTATGGGTAACAAAAATGTACGATTTGGCAGAGAATACCCCTTTAAGTTCTTTCTTATCAGTTAGGCACACTTTTTATCATTATTACTTAACTTTAAGACTTATATAAACATAGATAAAAAATGCAACTATTTTGCGTTTTCGATTTTCAAGCCATCTTCCAATTTATTTGTACTTAAAAAATAAATTTATATATTTTTTTTCTTATAAATGTGTATAAATATCTTCTATAAATTTCAATTTCTTATCTAATTTTTATTCTTATTATGTAACAATATGGTCAGGTTGTTATTTTCATTGAATGGCATCTCAAAATAGATTGCTTTGAACACAGTAGGGGGTCTTCCTGTATATTGGGTACATCCTGTATATTACAAGACAACCTAATTCCGATCACCTAGAAAATATTCTCACGACATACATATTTTTTTTTATAACCACAGTGATCAACCTTGCAATGGACACAACTTGAAGACGGCTTGAAATTCGAAAACGCAAAATAGTTACATTTTGTATCTATGCTTATAAGTCTCACTTTAAATCGTATAGTAATAATTTCAAAAAGCGTATATTATAATTTATATATTTACTTTTTAATTTCATACAAAATATTAATTTGATTACCCCTTTTTTCTTATGCTTGAAAAGCAAAAAAGAAAATAACGGTAATTGACAAAAAAAAATAATACATACAAGGTAATTTATTTGTTGTCATTATATCTCCGTTTACAAATCACTTCACAGCAGTTGTTATCATTGAATTTCAAGCCGAAATAACAGTATATTGTGTCACCTGTACTAGAGAAACCATACATTAGCGTATCGATAAACCCCGAGAACATAATATTTTTGTATATTACTAATGGCGGACACACTCGGAAGTCGATAATGGCCGCGCCCATGTTTTTAAGAATAAAAAGGTCTATATAGCCGGGTATACGTCACGGTTTGATGCATGTAGAGTGTCGAGTAGTCTCTCTGGCTTATCAGAATATCATCTACAGGTGCCCATCTGATTTTCCAACGCCGTCAACCTCGTCCACAAAATCTACTTTCTTTGGTGAATCTGTCTGATAGATCTGGATACGGTATATGGTGGAAGAAACAATGTCTCTTTTGCAGTTGTTGTTCGAGATGTAGGCGGGTTAGATGTTTCTGAAGTCGACGAATGCTGACTCTCCGTCACACCCTCGTTATCAATACTGGATCTGTCACCCTCAGTATTAATCCATTACTGATAGATGTAAGCAAACCGTCTTAAATTACACTTTACGCGAGCTATCTAGGATTGTTAATTGTAGTATAGGACCATAAGCTGAATTCGCGTTCCGTGCTTAATGCAGATTTATAAATGTACAGATTTAATATATAAGGCGTGAGGCATGCCTTATTATATTTCAAATCATTTAATTACGAAACATAATATATACACGTATATACACCAATAGGAAAGCGGAGAATTGATTTATGAGAAAAGAAATTGTAAAATTTATGTATGTAGTGACGTTGACGTTCCTATACTTGAGCCTAATGTAGCTACTCCCCTGTATGTCCTGTATAGGAAAACATTCTATATATTGTATAGTAACAGTAATATGCTCTATTAATGCATTGTACAGTGTTGTAATACACAACTTTTCTCCATGTACTACTATCACTGGCCAATTGTGGATCTTGATAATCGGTAATCGATTGCTGTTTAACGCCAAATTAATATGTCGGCAATATGTTTGCTATAATGGCGAGAACAAGTTATATTTCGGTGAAATAATGATGATGTGAGTTTTGTACTTATATATAACTTTATTCTCCAAACCAATGTTACAAAGGTTATGTAGAGTGAACTAAAACCAACTAAAATGTACCAAAACCAACTACATGTATACTAAAACCAACACGCTTAGCTGGATTTTTATAGCGCTAGCTCACTGAAGCAACATTCCATTGGTAGACACGTCACTCCACTCTGACACAATATCCCGATTAGCCAACGAGTTGATGCTTTTATGAATTAATACTGCTGTGTACTGCTGAACGTTCACATGGCTCAAACACACACAGAGCTGCCCAGTGTGTCCCAGGGAGCCCTGTCGATCGGGTTTTTGTGTTGTAATACGGAAAGCCCGACTGTGGACCATAGTGGGTAACATGATTGGAGTTCCACGCTCCCTGCACGTTAATTAAGGACATCTTTTGTAGATGTATAAAAAGAGTAAGCGCATCGTAGCCACTACAAAAGACTAAATCATTCGTCCATACCCAACTATCCATGCTTTTTCAGTGGCTGTAAAAATTCGTTGACTCGGTTGACCAATCCCTTACCTCATTTCTATATACATTTAGTTTTTATATATCATTGATTGATTTGATTTGATTTGATTTGATTTTGGTGCTTAACGCCACTTTCAGCAATATTTCAGCTATATCATAGCGACCAGTTTTAAATAATGGTGGAGGAAGCCGGAGTACCCGGAGAGAACCACCGACCATGGGCAAGCAACTGGTAAACTTGATCACTTGCGGCTGCGAGTCGAGTGCACACTTTTTTGTAATTTACAAAACCGGGCGCGAACCCACACTGTATTTGTGATATGCCATTCTCTATCCAGAGTTGTCGTTCCTGCTACGCTACACGTGAACATCTCTGTCAACGTCCATTTTACAAGATTTTTGTAAAATTTAGAAACAGTAAAAAATGTACTTAGAATTGTTTTAATTATCGTAAATATCAATAAAGATGAAAATAAACCACTCATTTCAAATCAATTACTAATATATCCCCTATTAAATTCAGTATTATTTTTTTTTGTTCAATATTTCATTCCAACAGTTTGATGACCTATTTTTTTTCTGGTATCCCACGAAGACCATTAATTTATCTGGATGTTCATGACAAATTGAAATTAATCTGTTATAAGTAGCAATTATGATTTTTGTTGTTTACAAAGTAATGGACTAGTCTTAGATAAATGAAATATAAAATTATTTGGTATGAAATTACACTGGCCCATTTTAATATATTATCTTCTGGTATTTATATAAAGATACCTTTACTGGGGTTAAACAAGAAGGAAAAACTATATTGTTCTGAATGGCATTGGCTACATCCATAATGATGGTAATCATATGAATGGCAGAGATATGACAGACACTTTAAGCCATGACATTATGTCCGAACTGACATGTATAAACAAATTTGAAGTGGCCTGCTGTTAGTTCATTTAGTTCCATATTTCTTACAAAATGTACCACGTGATCTCTGTCTCCTAAATGTATTCATAATACTATATCATTTTTCTGTGAACGAAAAACCGAAAATCAAGGTACATATTTTACTGTGAACGGAAAACCGAAAATCAAGGTACATATTTTAGCAACTCCAAAATATTTGCAAAAAGGGGCGATAATTCGTCTTCCATTAAATTATCAAAGAAAATATGGCAGTCGCCGGTAGAATACTAGTTTACGGTGGAAAAGGAGCCCTTGGATCTGTTTGTGTTAATCATTTCAAGGCAAAAAATTATGTGAGTATGTTTGGCATACTCATACACATGGTCTCTGTCCCAGACTGTGGTTGTTATGTTGTATTAAGACAAAAAAAAGCTACAAAACAAAAAAACGTGTTTTTCGCTTGCTTCAACATCACATAAATTCATAATGATACATTCTTTGGAAGCAGTGTCAGGGCTATAAGTGAGTACAAAGCGACTCATCATAGTTGAATAAATTAAAATTATTGATTCACCCATTTGACCAAGGATTTATATAGTAGGAAGGATATGAAACTTCGGGAGATTTAACATACAGCACGCACAGCGCGTTTTAGCAAGAAATCACCCTGGTCGGTGTTTTTTCGCGGTGAAATGTCGGTGATGTGTCATAAAATCACCGTAAAATGTCGGTGAAATCACGGTGAAAATATACAAATTAGGGCCTAAATGTCAGTGAAATACTTTAATTGCCGGTGACAACACCGCGGCGAAAATCATACGTGTATAATGTAAGACATAATTTTTTCCGATTGAAAATGTATCCGTTGGAAAGAATTTAATATTAAATTTTATGTTACGGTAAATATTTTATAATAAAATACTTTCCATTCCTATAAAAAAAAGTATCCTAGTGTACAATAAACAGGTACACCAGAGATTATGTTATATGTTGTAATGAACCCGAATCAAAATATTTAAAGCTTTTGTATTCGTATTTCGTATTCGTATAATATTATATCCCACGCTGATTATTAAATCATGAGATGCATCAGTAATATTAGTTTCCGACGATTAATGATAAATCCCATTTGATATCGTATAATTAAATTTATGCATTTTGTTCAATAAAATATTTGAATTGAATGATAAATCACCTGAACCATCAAATGAGATAATCCGGATAATATTTTATACTAAGGGTGCATTTTTTTCTAACCAAAATTTGGCAAACGTTGTGTGTCGTTTGTTAAACGCTGCAAAAGTAGAA
>MJUT01050402.1:180621-194729 GCA_002080005.1 Gigantidas platifrons | reverse complement strand
TATCCTGTGAACCCAACCTCCATCCAAGATGGCCGCCATCAGCGGACATAGTTTTAACATAGGACCCTATGGGAAAATTGTTTAAAAGTCTTCTCCTCTGAAACCAGTCAATCAATTTAAAGCAAACATGGCATGGGTGGTCCTTGGGTAGTATACTTTTGAAATTGTGTCCGGTGACCACGACCTCCATCCAAGATGACTGCCATGAGCATACATAGTTTTAACATAAAACCCTATGGGATTTGAATAGTAACTTAGATGTATTTGGCATGCAGACATTCTTAAGAGGACTTAGTTATGTCAGGTGAGCGATACAGGCTCATCTGAGCGTCTAGTTTTTACAAATGGCTACTTATCTTTAAAGTTTGAAAATTTTGCTGTCTTAAGTAAAAATATTCGTTATTATTTTGATATTAAAAACTTTATCAGGTAGATTGGACAAAAATATTGAGAATTTTTCATAAAAACTAGTTTTTAAGAAAAACTACAACTACCAATAATCCAATATTTAGCATAAAAAGTCATTTATATCAGTTGCATTGTTTGAGAAACCATTATACAAAATAATTGAGACTAAAGATTGTTTAACTGATATAGAATAAGTATGTGTTTTACATGTTTTTTATGCCAATTTGTGTTCAATAAAAGGTTCTTAAAAATTTATTGCTGATCTGTTCATAGTTTCTTTCTTGTTTCATTTACTTCAATTTATACAACATTGAAAATTATCAGCAGAAAGTATTTAGGAGTGAGTTTAATTTGGACATTTTTTTCACATGTTGGAGCCATTTTTTTTTAAACAGCCCATAAGTACATTTTTGTAGTATGATATCCATGGTAACAATATGAACAATAGCAATAGTCTGTCTAAATATCCTATTACTTATTCAACAACAACAAAGCATGCTGAAGTGGCCTGTTCTTGTTCCCCTTCTATTTTCAAATCCTAGCTAGAATACTGATTGGTGAAAACTTGCAATTGTATAAAGCAATGGAAAAGAAACATTTAATTAACAAATAAATCTGAAAAAATAAATTTTATTTCAGTGGGTTGGCTCTATTGATTTGATGCCCAATGAACAGGCTGATGCCAATGTCATTGTAAAACCATGTGACTCCTGGACAAAACAGGAAGAGGAAGTGTGCAGAGATGTAGAAAGCATAGTGGGTAGTGATAAGTTGGATGCAGTGCTGTGTGTAGCTGGCGGCTGGGCTGGTGGAAATGCTGCTTCCAAAGGTAACTTTAGAATGACAATGGCACTCAGATGTAGCCTTTAGAATGACAATGGCACTCAGATGTAGCATTTATCAACAGAAGTAGTTTTATTTTAGTAACTTTAGAATGACAATGGCACTCAGATGTAGCATTTATCAACAGAAGTAGTTTTATTTTAGTAACTTTAGAATGACAATGGCACTCAGATGTAGCATTTATCAACAGAAGTAGTTTTATTTTAGTAACTTTAGAATGACAATGGCACTAAGATGTAGCATTTATCAACAGAAGTAGTTTTATTTTAGTTTTAGTTTAAACATAAGTAAAGAGTACCACTCAACTGCAGGTCAAGGGCTGTTTTACACTCATTTTTGGGTATGAGTTATTCACATTGATGATCACGATTTTGTGACTGAAATGTAGAACAGCAATAAAAGCACTGTTCCTTTACTTTAATTTGTGTCAAAGTGTAATGTTGGATAGTCTCTTATGTTCATTTGCAGTCATATCCTTTCTTACTATTTGAAGCATTTCATTATTTAAATTATTTGATTTTGACACTGAAGATGACGATGTACAATTATTGCCTTCATCAAAAGTTGTTGGGGTGGCTTAATGAGTAAGGTGGTTGAATCTAACAACTCATAAAAGCCTATCACCAATACGGCATGGGTTCGCGCCCGGCTTTGTAAATTACAAAAATGGGTGCACTCGACTCCCAGTCGCAAGTGATAAAGTTTACCAGTTGCTTGCCCATGGTCGGTGGTTCTCTCCGGGTACTCCGGCTTCCTCCACCACTAAAACTGGTCGCCATGATATAGCTGAAATATTGTTGAAAGTGGCGTTAAAATACCAAAAATTAAAATCAAATCAAAAGTTGTCAACAAGAGGGTGGTTGATTTCCCTGAGAGCTTCAAATATCCAGAAGGGAAAACAACCTCTCGTGGGTTGACACACTTGATGTTCACCTCATATGAAAGTAATAACCGTTTTATTATACAGAAACTGCACCAAGATTTTCAAAACTTGTATGTTTTGTTTTATAATTGTAGAAATAATATACAATTTCAGCCTTCCTAGGAGATGAAAATCAATAAGTATCAACCAGAGATTGGTTGTTTTCCCCGAGAGCTTTAGCCCAGGCAGTCTTCGTGCTAACCCACTTGCCCGAAGCCTGGTAAAACAAGTAAAACTGAATTCGGACAAGTGAAAATTATAAAAGAATTTGTTTGAATAAATAGAAAATTTTTCTAAATTTGGCTTTCGGGCAAGTAGGTGAACAAAATTAAGGCAAAGACTGCCAGGAAAAAATATCCATTCTCAGGTTGTCAATTATTGATGTTGTTCTTCTTAATGAGATGGCCGTAATTGTTTCAATATACACAAGATACAGACAAAAAAGTGTACATTTGCTATACAATACATTGTCACACTTGCGTCAACTATGGATTGTCGAGGGTGACAATGCTATTGTCAAACCTCTTGTTGAAGGAAAATAGGAGTTGTCCGGTGAAACAATTGGGTTGTTTTTCTGTTTTCAGAATTTGTGAAAAATGCTGACATGATGTGGAAGCAGAGTGTATGGACATCTGGTATCTCTGCTGCTGTGGCTGCCAAACATTTGAAAGAAGGAGGTCTTATTACCCTCCCTGGAGCAGCACCTGCTGTAGAGGGTACTGCAGGTGAGAATCTAAGACAATGTACTACACAGAACATAAAAAAACTATTGTTTTCTTAATAATATTATACCGATTTATTTTTAACTGCTGCTTGGGCCGTCATGGTTGTGATCATATTTTAGTTGGATTTACGACTACCTATGGAGCGAGCAATCAGTGTCTATCACCACTACAGTTGTGAGTTGGAATCCCTATCATGGTGAGGTGTACTTGATATTATGTGATAAATTTTGACTTACGACTTTTTATTGGTTTTTTCAGGGTACTTCCTGTTTCCTCCACCGATAAAGCTGACCGCCTGCCCACGATATACTAGTAACTGAAATATGTGTAGAAAGTGGCATTAAACTCCATAACCCTAGCCTGTCCTTTTTGTATCCATATGACTATGTGGGAATATTTTATAATGTAATAATTTTATAGAAAGTCACCAACATATTTGGCAATGTGTATGTATGCAAGTGCAACTGCATTTCAGCATTCATATGACGACAATGGTATGGTTAGGTCAAGATTCCATCATTTCAGCATTCATATGACGACAATGGTATGGTTAGGTCAAGATTCCATGATTCATTGCATTTCATTTCAGGTAAATTTAGTTTGGAGGAGGGCACCTTATTGAACAAAATGTATATATATATATACTAGACTAGATTTCATTTTCAGTTAAATCTAGTGTGTGTGTGTGGGGGGGGGGAGCGGGCACCATATTAAAGGAACATCATGTAATACTAGACTAGACTAAGTGTTACACATAAGAAATAAACAAATATACAGTACTGTACATTTTTACAGGAATGATGGGTTATGGTATGGCTAAAGCTGCAGTTCACCAGTTAGTGAAAAGTTTAGCAGGAAAAAACAGTGGTCTTCCTACAAATTCAACTGCTGTGGCAATTTTACCGTAAGTTAAATTATCGGTAAATTCAACATTTTTTCTTTGATCTTATTGGGAGATGTATCAATAGTTTTTTTTCAATACCAATGAAAATAATAACATGCAATTGATTTGAAGGTCTTGACATGCGCTATCACAAGTATCACAGCTCATCCCAGTCACACTCGCTGTAATACTAGTGTTAATGTCTGTCTCGACCTTCAAAACTGTCGTCATGCTATACACACAGTTAACTGAATGGATAGGATCATCTCTTATAATTAGACAGTGTGTACTTTAAATTTGGGATATGCTATCGTTCAGCGAGCTTCTATTCATTTTCAAGTATGCACAAACATCTAATTTTAATTATAGTACTGTTTACATATGCCAAAATTGACTGACTGACATTTTTATATGGCTCTGATATATCATGACAAGAAAACTATTATCTACTTTTAGGGTTAGGGTTAGGGGATGATGTTTAGTGCCATTTCAACAATACTTCAGTTATATCGTGGTGGTCAGTTTTATTGGTGGAGGAAACTGGAGTACACAGAGAAAGCCACCATCCTGCTTCAAGTCACTGACATTTGAACTCACATACCTACTTATAGTAAAGATCATCTTTTCTAAATTGTCAATATACACTTCAAAATTGTGATATGTTTGTTGATCCACATAGATAGCTCTTGTTTTATGAACCTTTTTTATTTTATTTTTTTTTCAGAGTAACTTTAGATACTCCTATGAATAGAAAGTTTATGTCCGAGGCAGATTTCAGTACATGGACACCATTAGATTTCGTCGCAAAGTAAGTCAACAAAATAATATGTCTTTTGAACAAAAATGTATTTTTATACCCCCGCTCCACCGGAGGGGGGGGGGGGTGTATACTGTTTTATCTCTGTCCGTCCAAGATATTTTTCGTCGCATTTTTCTCAGCAACTATTGATGTCAGAAATCTGATATTGGTCACAAGCTTCATATAGGTATACCATATTGTGGGAAGTGTTTTTGGACCAGCCAGATTCCTACTTCCTGTTTGCCGACTTAGTTGGTTTTTATACACATTGAACATATATGCAGGGGTATCATAAGTGAGCATTAGCTCACAGTTCATCTTTTTTGCTCAAAAGGCTAAGTAGTTCAACATATATTTCTAATCTATCAACTCTCCTTTTCTTTTCTTTGTTTCAATCCAAACATTGAATGATAGACCCTTCTCACTGTTCTCAGTCTCACCTTTGAAGTGAGTGAGTGATTGTTGTTTAACGCCAAATGAGCAATTTTTCAGCTATATCATGGTGAGAACAAGTTCCATTCGATAATAATGATACTAATGTCGGCTTTGTGCTAGACCAACATGCTTACTGGGTAGTTGGATTTTTTTAGTGATAGCTCACTGAAAACTGGAAAACATATTATCCTGATTCTGAGCCAAACTTCTCTTTGGTCCTTCTTCTAAATGCTGCATGCTTAACAGAGTAGTGACAAATACCAATTTTATAGTCTTTGGTTTGACCCGATCAGGGCTAGAACCCATCATGATCTACCGCACTCAAGTGAGTGAGTGATTGTTGTTTAGCTCCAATTCATCAATTTTGCAGCAATATCATGGCTAGAACAAGTTAATTTTCAATGAGATGATGATGAGGTCCGTTTTGTACTAAACCAACACGCTGAGTTGGATTTTTATAGTGCTAGCTCACTGAAACAACAGTCCACGGAGAGACATGTCGCTTTACTTGGACACTTTATTCTGATTTTGAGCTCACTGAAACAACAGTCCACGGAGAGACATGTCGCTTTACTTGGACACTTTATTCTGATTTTGAGCTCACTGAAACAACAGTCCACGGAGAGACATGTCGCTTTACTTGGACACTTTATTCTGATTTTGAGCTCACTGAAACAACAGTCCACAGAGAGACATGTCGCTTTACTTGGACATATTATCCTGATTCTGAGCTCACTGAAACAACAGTCCACGGAGAGACATGTCGCTTTACTTGGACACTTTATTCTGATTCTGAGCTAACTAGTCTTTGCTCCTTCTCCTTAATGTTGCATGCTTATCGAGAAGCAATAAATACCAATTTTATAGTCTTTGGATTAATCTGACCAGAACTCAAACCCAGGATCTACAGCACTCGAAGCAAGTACGCTGACCATTACACCAAATATGGTTTTCTCAAATTTTTAATTTATTGCATTATGTTAAAATGGTCACTTGTTCTTAAATCTTTGTATACTTTAATGTTTTACAGGCTATTTGATAAATGGTTGACAGGTGATCGACCAGCTAATGGTTCTCTAGTAAAGTTGGTAACCAAGGACAACAAGACAGAATTGGTGATAGTCTAAATACAGCATTTGTCAACAAACTACCAGAAATTGTTTTTATGTGTAGATTGTGGACTGAAAATTGTCTTGTTTTGTTGAGATATAAAAAACCAAAGTAATTGAAACTGAGTTTAAACTAGTCACATTTTTTAGCCTTATTTTTTTGTTTACATAAGCTATGATTATGAACAACAAATAATAAAAAAAAACTTTTATGATGAAATACTCATTAATATGAAACAATCATTGATAAATAATAAAGATGTCTATAAATTTGGGATAGATGCATTCTGCGACAGATATAATGTAATTCTGAAATGTAGAAGTTTAGGAAACCAGCCTCATTGTTTTGATACATAATATTTTTTATAAGGAAATCGTATTTTAAATTAATCATAATTTTTAAAATCATGACAAAGTATTTTAAATGTTTGCCTTTATTTTTCCAATCGTTTGATTGAGTCAATCAGTGGGGAAAAAAGCAAAATTTTGAAAGTTTTGGGTTTTGAAAGACACATTATTTCTACCTTAGAAACATTTTTAATTCAGGGAGTACTTAATGTTGTGAATGTATTGTTTTTTATATGTTGATTTAGTAAATAAGATTAAGCAGTGCTTAATTTCTCTTACACAAAAAATATTGGTTCCTTACAAATTAAATAAAATATGTCTGAATAAGCCTAAACAAATATGAAAAGCAAACATCAAGTTGTCTTGTTTCAATTTTTATACAGTCAAACTTCTATTATGTGACCTTCCAACTGAACATTAAAATAGACTCACATAAGACAGGTAATCGCTAATTACAGGTTTAATTAACATGAAATTCAATGTGAAGGCAAATTAAATTAAGGTCACACAATACAAGTTATTGCTTATTAGAGGTGGTCACTAAAACAGACTTGACTGTAATTGTTAATTTCACTTGCTTGATATGAACATCTCTGTCTATTTTTGATTTTAACAAAACATCCAACAGGTGATTTCTTTTCACGGTGTTAGAATATGATGCCTTAAAAGGTTGTTTTTTTTTAGGTATTAATGGCCACCATACATAATGTAAAGGGTAGTATTATGTTATGATAATTAAGCATTACTGTTATGTTAGTGAATGGTGGTATTTTAGAGGTTTTGGTTGTAAACAGACATGCATAATAAATATTCTTTAATTATTACCGTGAAACCTGTCTAAACCGAACCCTGAATATTATGAAAAGAAAGTTTAAACAGTGATAGTCAACTATTCTACCACTATCAGCAAATTGAACAATCACATCATCTTAACTCCTTGGACACAAATGAACCATGCCATATGATGTTAAAAATCCAGATCCTGGAATCCTATATAAACTGAACTTTAAATAGTCCAATCTTTTTAATTTCACCTTCATAAACAGAACCCCTGTCTTTTCTGAACACAAAAGTTGGCCCCCAGTAGGTTTGGTGTAGGAAGGTTTCAATGTAGCTCTATAAAGCAAAAGGTTATACAAATTCAATCCCATTGATAAAAATATACTTATGGATGCAATGATCCATGTCAGTTGATCTGGACACAAAATATTGACATTATTGATAATCATGACATAAAATACATTTATAACAAATTTAATTTAGTTTTGACATTTTTTTTTCTCAACATTCCAGTCCAAAGAGTGTATGTTTTACTAGTTAATTATTTTCATTATCACCAGTTTGTGGTGATGGGTTATATATAAAATCATGTTTTTACAGTTTAAAATCTAAAATAATAAGTGTAATCAGTGCCTTTCACCACTAACTTTGTGAGTAACTCAGTTTGAATCCTACTCAAGCAAGGTGTACTTGATACAACATTTGGTGATAAAGTTTGTCAGTGACTTGTGGCATGTCGATGGGTTTCTCAGGGTACTCCGGTTTCCTCCACAAATAAAACTGACTGCCACGATATAACTGAAATATTGTTGAAAGTGGCATTAAACACCAAACCATAAAACCAAACCTTTTATGTTCATGTATGATGGTGTGATTTTGGTATACTAGAGTTTACCTGGGTCAATAATTCATCAATACATTTGATAAATGTTTCGTAGTATTAAAGGAATGATGTGTGACATTTTCACATTAAAATTATTGTAAGTCACACTAAGTGCCATTAAATTTAAACAGATATATCATAAATGTAATATGGAGTAGGCATTGCCTAGATGCGAGCACAGCATTTCTGTCTGGCCAGTGTGTATATATTTGAGTGAAAGTTGAATATCACAAAATATAAAGTTTTTTATTGTTGACATAAAAAAAAA
This sequence comes from Gigantidas platifrons, assembly GCA_002080005.1. NCBI lineage: Eukaryota > Metazoa > Mollusca > Bivalvia > Mytilida > Modiolidae > Gigantidas > Gigantidas platifrons. Next base: position 186,326 of record MJUT01050402.1, on the reverse strand, counting down.
AATCCGGAAAAAATACTACAACCATCTGTCGACTTTGACTTTTGTAATATATTACAAGCCAACTTTTATCAACTTCCGGACAAAAGGATTTCAATCTCATCATTAGGCAGACCCAACTGTGTTGCATGCCCATGTTGCTGTAGAGCTCTCTGTGCTCGCTATAACATTCTATCATGACATCAGTGATGGTATCCACCCCTTTTTCAGAAAAGAGACAATTAAGGTTTATTTTGTATGTATTATTATGCCAATTCTACATTCCAAATGATCAATTTATGATTTTTTTTGTCAAATATTAATAAATGTTGCAGCGTATTTGGGTTTTTTAATTAATTAACAAACAAAGTATATTTATATGTGGTCTGAAATTAAACCTGCAGTGTTAGAATTAGATTTTTGAACTGACTATTTTGTTTGGGTTTTTTTTCTTTGTATCCTCAACTGAACTGTATTTGAACCAAGTCCTTTGATGCACTACAGCACCAAACACTTAGCTTTGTGTCCAGCACTCTAGACAACACACTTGGCCACATCCACTTTATTACAAGATTAATATATTTACATAATTTATGAGAAAATAAATTGCTACAGTCGACCTTATTACCAATGACAACATGAACCACTCCTCGAGCATGAAACATGAAGATCATGAATAAACGTTTAGAGAAAACAGAAGGGCAGTCGAGAATAGACAATCTGGAGACACGGGCAACATTGGCCATTTGGGCATAAGAAACAACGAAGAAAACAAGTAAAATAAATTAAAAAAACAACAACACAGAAAACTAAAAAGGTGGGCCGCACGGCGGACCCTACAAAAAAACTGGTTGTGAACGTAGGTGCTCTTGAAGGGTAAGCAGTTCCTGTTTCTGACAAAACACATGCCATGTTCACTTATTGTCACTTCAGGTAATATATTTCAGTAGTTCTGGGATTTGTACTTGTATTGAAGTTTCCCCCATCAAAAAAAAAATCCCCAGAACACAATATAACTGAAATATTGTTGAAAGTAGCCTTTGAATAAACTTAACCCTTAACATAGAAATGACAGTTAGGATGGAGACATAGATCCTTGTCTGGACAGGTACAAAAATGTTGCATGGTAATCTGGTTAATGGTATCCCCCATTTATCTTCTTGATATCTGGATATGGAGAAGCCAAACGATATGCCATATTAAAAGAAGCAATAAAAAACCGGGACAGATTCAACTCGACTCAAAAAGACCATTGCTTTCTCTTAACAGAAATGATAACATTATCAAAACAGGGTCAGTGGTAATAATCGTAGTTACTGACTGTTAGTTCAGAAAATACCAGTAGCTTTCTAAGAGAATGTTGATATTTATCTAATTTATAGAGGTGTTATGGTGGTCTTGGTCGTATGCATGGTAGTTGGATTTACAAGTACCTGTGCAATCAGTACCTATCATCACTACATTTTTTAGATCGAATCCCGCCTAAGGCGATGGTGTACTTGATAAAACATTATGTGATAAAAGTTTGTCAGTGACCTGTGACAGGTCGATGGTTTTCTCCGGGTACTCCGGTTTCCTCCATCAATAAAACTGACATCCACGATATAACTGAAATATTGTTGAAAGTGACGTTGAACACCATAACCACAACCTCTTAAAAACAGAAAAAGACCTTTTTAACACCTTTGACCCTCTTGTTTCTTTTGAGGACCATCCAATGAACATTCCACCAAGTTTGATTGTAATTGGCTCTGCGGTTTCAGAAAAGGAGATCAGACAACGTCCGTCGTACGTCGTAAGCTTTTTCAAAAATCTTCTCCTCTGAAACTACCAGACCAATTGGAACCAAACTTTGTCTGAATCATCAGTAGGGTGTCTAGTTTCAAAATTGTGTCCGGTGAAGCCGTGCACCAATCAACATGGCAGCTGTTACTAAAAATAGAACATATGGTAAAATTGCACGTTTTTGGTAATAACTCAAAAACCGTTAATGATATCAGAAATCTGATGTGGGGTAAAAATGATCAGCACAACAAGATCTAACTACCCTGAAATTTTGAAGAAAATCTGAATACCAATCTTGGAGTTATTGCCCTTTTTTCATCAAATTTTCAAAATTTTAATACTTTTCATTCTTTATTTCAAAAACTATAAGAGATAGATGATAAGTTGAAACTGCAAAAATGTGCAGCATGTCAAGGTCTACCCACCCTGCAATTGTGGAAAAAAATCTGATTACCCATCTTGGAGTTATTGCCCTTATTAGCTCACCTGACCTAAAGGGTCATGTGAGCTTTTGTCATCACTTTGCATCCTTCGTCGTCGTCCGCATCTGTAAACTTTTCATACTTTCTTCTTCTTCTTTGAAACCACTGAACTGATTTGGACCAAATTTGGGAGAAATGTTCATTGGGAGGTACTCTACTAAATTTGTTATTTTGGTGCAGATCGGAAATCCAACATGGCCGCCAGGGCCAATAATGTGTTCTGATTGGTTGAAACTTTGAAAATCTTCTTGTCAGAAACTACTTAGCCGATGGAATTGTAACATTACAGAAATGATGACTGGATGGTCCTCTACTAAATTTGTTATTTTTGTGCCGATCGCATATCCAAGATGGCCGCCATGACTCGACTTGGTTTAACATTGGACCCTATGGGAATTTCACATTTTCATCTTTTTTTCTGAAACCACGAAACAGATTTGAACCAATCTTGGCAGAAATGTTCATTAGATGGTCATATACAAGATTTTTGTTTTTGGCGCTGATCGGAAATCCAACATGGCTGCCAGGGCTCATAATGTGTTCTGATTGGTCAAAATTTNCTACAGGGTTCAGTTGGAAGGATCTGCCATCTTGAAAATGTGAAATCCTATTTTTCATATTTACAACAATGTACAAACATAATTAAAATGCTTACCTTGAAAGCTTATTGTAGTTAAATTAAATCACAATTGAAGCGTATACGAAACCAAATAGTGTCTAATATTTACGTTTCAAACTGCAAGTCTTCATATGACGTCAATGACGTCATCTTGGTTATGTGCCAAAGTCATCAATAACATTTCGCGGAATTTTTTCAGCTTACAATCGTATGTGTATTCACCGTTGCACAACAAGGGACGTAACCACCACACTTATAGCTTTGCAAAAGTAGTTCCGGCGGGAAAAAACTGATATTTCACATGTGAAATACCGGAATTTATTTCACGGATAAATCCCCATAATTCACACCTATCTATATAATAAAATCTAATAACCTATCTTGGAGTTATTCCCCTTTTTTCATAAAATTTTCAAAATTATAATACTTTTTGTTCTTTATTTGAAAAACTATAAGAGATAGATGTTAAGTTTAAACTGCAAAAATGTGCAGCATGTCAAGGTCTACCTACCCTGCAATTGTGAAAAAATCTGATTACCCATCTTGGAGTTATTGCCCTTTTTTCATCAAATTTTCAAAATTTTAATACTTTTCGTTTTTTATTTCAAAGACTATAAGAGATAGATGATAAGTTTAAACTGCAAAAATGTGCAGCATGTCAAGGTCAACTTACCCTGCAATTATGAAGAAAATCTGATTACCTGTCTTGGAGTTATTGCCCTTTTTCATCAAATTTTCAAAATTTTAATACTTTTCATTCTTTATTTCAAAAACTATAAGAGATAGATGTTAAGTGTAAACAGAAAACATGTTCAGTATGTCAAGATCGACCTACCCTGTAATTTTGCTGTAAATATGATTACCCATCTTGGAGTTATTGTCCTTTTTTCATCAAATTTGTAAAATTTTAATACTTTTCGTCTTATATTTCAAAAACTATAAGAGATAAAGGTTATGTTTAAATTTCAAAAACTTGCAGCATGTCAAGATCTACCTACCCCACAATTTTGAAATAAATCCCAATACCCATTTTGGAGTTATTGCCCTTTTTTCATCCAAATGTTCTAAATTTTAATACTTTAATCTTATATCTCAAAAACTATTAGAGATAGAGGGAAAATTTAAACTGCAAAAATGTTCAGCATGTCAAGATCTACAAACATTTTCCCACAGTTGAAAATGTGTGACAACTGTGTGAAGAGTTATTCCTGTTGAAATGCATTATTTTGTTGACTCACTGCTTTTGGTTACTCAAATAATCAAAGGGAAGCAACTCTATTACAAAATGTGAAGTAGGACCATCCAACGAACATTCATACCAAGTTTGGTTCAAATTGGTTCTGTTGTTTCAGAAAAGAAGAATAAAAACACACAACCTTTTTGGAACGTTGCTTTGGGCCTCTTGCTTCTGTTGTTTAATTCCGATCAACAAAAACAAGCTTTCAGAGGACCGTGCAATAAACATTACTGCCAAGTTTGGTTCCAATTGGCCAAGTGGTTTCATAAAGATTAAAAATAGACAAGGGTGTCGGCATGGTTGTATTCGTATGGTAGTTGGATTTACAACTACCTGTGCAATCAATACATATCACCACTAAAGTTTTGAGTTCGAGTCCCGCTCATGCTGAGGTGTACTAGATACAACATAATGTGATAAAGCTTGTCAGCGACTTGTGGCAGGTCAGTGGTTTTCTCGAGGTACTCCGGTTTCATCCGTCATTTGTCTCTCAAGAAAATACTCGGAATAGAAAACAGATTCCTTGTATATATGAATTCAATTTTTATTAATCACAAGCTATTATATTTATTGTTTTAAATTAAAAAAAAACTGTGCCCGATTTTTCAGGAGTAATATCTTTGCTCAGTACAGATATAAAATAGAAATGCTTTCTGCATCAATGCTGCCCCCCGTGGAGAAGGCAGAGAGTTCTGATAATTGGCATGCAATATAACTTGTGTAAGGACTAAGTAGCAGCATTGGGGAGGGGGGGTGGTTGTATCTTTGCTTATTAATTTTCTCCTACTTTGTTGATGAACTGTAAGTTTAAAAAAAATAATGATAAAAATAAATGATATATATTTATTAAAACAAAATAAAACACAGCAAACAGAATTTAGAAAACACAAAACCAAATAAAAAATACAATGTCTATTTCCTCCGTCATAAGCACAACAAACAAAACAAATAAAGCAAACAAAATAAGCAATGTCTATTTCCTCTGCCATAAACACAACAAACAAAACAAATAAAGCAAACAAAAATCGAAACAAAATAAAGATGCCTATTTCCTCTGCCATAAACACAATAAAAACAAAATAAACAATGTCTATTCTACAATAAACCATCCTTCGCCATACTTGCTCTAACCGCCCCATATTCCTCGCGGTCGCAATAAACACCGGATGTAAGTATCTTGTCATACACTGAAATATAAGAGGTTTATATTTAATATAGTATATATTGTGCTAGTTTTATGTTGAAAATCAGATTACATTTTGTGGGCTTGTTTTATGTTTAATATACAACACTATACATTGTACTTGTTTTATGTTGAATGTAGATAACATTGTGGGCTTGTTTATGCTGAATGTAGATTACATTGTGTTTAGTTCATTCTGAATGTAGATTACATTGTGTTTTCTTCATTCTGAATGTAGATTACATTGTGTTTTGTTCATTCTGAATGTTCATTACATTTGGGCTTGTTTATTCTGAATGTAGATTACATTGTGTTTTGTTCATTCTGAATGTAGATTACATTGTGTTTAGTTCATTCTGAATGTAGATTACATTGTGTTTAGTTCATTCTGAATGTAGATTACATTGTGTTTTGTTCATTCTG
>MJUT01050402.1:145742-166425 GCA_002080005.1 Gigantidas platifrons | reverse complement strand
CTTTAGAAAATATAATCAACATAGAGACCTAATAATGGGTAACTTTTTTAATAATGGACCAAAAATTTTGAAATTAATTGTCAGAGTTCGTATATATCATATATTAATAAACATCTAGAACAAAAAAATGTTGATTTGAAAACTGGATTTTTAAGAATTTTTTTTTGAAGATTTATAGAAGTCAAACGGACTATACACTATATAGTTTCTGAGTGTTGTTGAATAAAGTTCTAAAAAGTTCATACGGAAAAAGCGAGTTCAAATTATTTGCTTGCAAGCAAATAAGTAATCGATGGTAATTTTCGTTCTCAAAAGGCGGAAAGTGGTTCGATAAGCTGTTTAATGTGAAATAGTTACCTTTATTTCATCATTTTAAAGTTATTTACCAATTTCCAAACCATATTTTTTTGGGTCAAAATCGTAGCTAATGCCCCTTTAAAGTATTTGCCGCGTTATAACGACAAATTACACGAAGTGTGTGGTAATGTGTGGTTAGAGAACACATGTACTAAACAACATAAACATTTTTTTATATAATTTCTTAACTATTGAATTTAATATTCATAATTAACCATAAATTCAAGCAGAACATTATATACTAGATCACACAACTAATGAAATGAGGTGTGTGGTACTGACTGAGCCAATGTGACATTGATTCTCATGACATGCTTTTATGTCTATTCTCACAGACGTACTACGGAAAATACCGAACACCTGGTTCAACACATTATTTTGAGCTAATTAATTTATGTTATATTTCTTAACTTTTGAAGTTAAAGCGGTGTTAGCCACGATTTTGACCAAAACAATTATATGCTTTGGAAATTGGTAAATAACTTTAAAATGATGAAATAAAGGTAAATATGTTATAGTTGAGTATATTAAGTGAAATTTGTCACTTCTCGAAATCTGATTTGTGGAAAAAGAAGGTTATATTCTAATTAAGCATTTGTGCAACCTCCGATTTTCATGCCGTTTTGTTTTGATTCGTGTAAGGTACCTCAGCAGTTCGACGGCTTACACTAACAATTGGGGTCTCTTTGGAAAAAAAATTACTCGGCTTTCGACTGGTGGAAACATTTTTTGTAAATATTAAGGCTTTCTGAAATTATGATCAATTTAACACGACCACTTAAAAAAAATGCAAGCAAGTGAGTTCCTCCCTTGTTGTATTATATAGTTTTCTTTTTTTGCGGACGCACTTAGCCCCTGTGGATAATGTCACTTTAAATAGTCATAAAAAAGCTTTACTACATCATTTTACATGCAAATAATTAAAATAAACCGTTATAGCAACAAATTACATGAAGTGTGTGGTAAATCGTGTCACCCTACCTCTTTGGCGAACAATATTCAGTAGTTCCATAGTTTTGTATGAAGATCATTTGTGTGGATCCGTTGTTAATAAACTACAAGTTTGAAGACTTTTGTCACCATACTGTACTTTCATTTCTTTCTCATTTTTATCTTCGGACCATTCATGTCATACTTATTCAAGAAAAAACAAAACACATTTCTCTATTATGTCCGTAAATAGGTAATGTCCGTTTTCCACAACGTAAATCGCACCATAAGAATTGAACAAAAGAAACGGGTCTACGCCATATCCAGTAAGGTTTTTCTCACGCAGTCAATAACTGGATACTTACACAGGCCTTAGACGATGGTCACACATGGGTGGTTTGTGTGTTATTATCTTTCAAAATTCTATTCAATACAAATATTTAAAGGTAGTAATAAAAACGTATTACCAAAATTATTGAAAAACGCTACTAACCTCAACAACGAATAAACTTATTATACAGTTATGAATTCTAATGCAAAGTGAGGGGTGAGGAGGAACGTCGTGGCCGTGATCGTATGGTAGTTGGATTTACAACTACCTATGCAATCAGTGCTTATCACCACTGATGTTTGTGAGTTTGAATCTCAATCAAGGCGAGGTGTGTGATAGAGTTTGCCAGTGACTTGCGACAGGTGGGTGGTTTTCTCCCGGTTCTTCTGTTTCCTCCACCAATAAAACTGACCACCACGATAAAACTGACCACCACGATAAAACTGACCACCACGATATAACTGAAATATTTTTGAAAGTAGCGTTAAACACCATCAAACAGACAAACATCAATGACAGTGATTGAAATAATTGTGTACTTCCGTTGTAGTGCGAATTCGGTTGTGATATTTTTAATATTAAACTCTCAAAGTTGTTAATATGTTTTCATTTGATTTTCATTAAAACAAAATTTGTTTCTCATTAAACCTCTTGGCGAACAGAACATTTTACCCCAAGGACAAAACGATTAGATTTCCTCAGGAATAAAGAAAATTTCTTTTTTGAAAATTAATTTTTAAATTGTTATTGATAAAACTTGTAATACACGCATTCTATTATATATATTATTTTCATTATGTATCCTCTATATTTAACATTTTTAAAAGGAATAAATTCATTTATTATTTACAAAATATTCCACAAAGACATACATATTTATCGCCAGGTAAATATTTTTCGTTCTTTAAAATTATTCTTGCATGTAACCAAAATGTAGAAATAGACTATTTATAACTATCAGGTCACCTCCTTTTTAAATTTGTGTTTGTGCCTAACCCAGTTTATCAAGATATAAAAGGTTAGAGGGTTGGATATGCGAGACGGCACCACATTGACAGGTTTAATAATCTTTGTCTTTTTAATTTTGTCATATACATATATTTGGTTTAAAACAAAGCCTGACTCACACACATCATGGCAATTGTTCAACAGATAACATGTAATTGTTGTGCAAAATCATTAAAGAAAAATAGAACTACTAATTTTTAAATCCATTCATTCACGTCACTGCCAGTCATATTTGGCAAGACTAACAAATCGTATACAATGAATCATATAATGTATACCGTCATGTTGTATATTATATTGTCTATTTTTTTTTTTGGGCCTCATGTTACACATTGTCTGTGTGTCTTGAGTGAATTAAGTATTGAGGATTATGGCTTAGGCTTATGGCGTTTAATGCCACTTCAACTATATTTCATTTAAGTTATGTCGTGGCGGTCAGATTTATTGGTGGAGGAAACCGGAGTATTCGGAGAAATCCACTGACCTGGCACAAGTCACTGACAAACGTTATCACATAATGTTGTAGCCCTCGCCCTGAGCGGGAGTCGAACCCGCAACATCAGTGGTGACAGGCACCGACTGCATAGGTAGTTGTATTTGTTTTCCAACTACCATACGATCACGACCACGACGGCCCTCGAATAAAGTATTGAGGGTTAGGGGTAGGCTTATGGTGTTTAATGCCACTTCAAAAATATTTCAGTTATATCGTGGCGGTCAGTTTTATTGGCGGAGAAAACCACGTAAGTCACTGTAAAACTTTATCACATAATGTTGTATCGAGTACACCTCGCCTGATCGAGATTCGAACTCACAATGTTACCGGTCACATGCACTGATTGCATAGGTAGCTATAAATCCAGCTACCATACGATCACGACCACAGCGGCCCCAATATAAAGTATGGAAGAAGTATACTTCTATCAGTAGTAAGTAGGGATCAGTCTTTTTTCTTTTTTTTTTTTTATTTCGCAGTGGGGCTGGTTTTTATTTTTTCAATATGTCATCTCTGGTTTTGGCAAATAAAAAGGGTCCCTTAGTAGACTAATACATTGTGAAAATAAAACAGAAAGAACATGTTTGATAAGTAAAAAGTTTTCCCGAAAAAACCAGCCCGTGTTTGTTGTGAAAAGAATTGTATTACATAATGACTATAAGTATCCGTATTTTAGCTAAGTAAAGTCTAGAAGTCAATAAGAGTTTTTATTACATAATGACTGCAAATATCTGTACTTTAGCTAAGTAATTTCTAGAAACAATAAATAATGGTATTCACCTGCTGAAAGTGATATTCACCGGGTGACGTCATAAGCCTTATAGTATATATAATAAAACAATTACAGACTTTTGTATCAGTGAATATGAGTTTTTATTACATACTTAGTTAAAATAAAGGCATTTTTGTATGACCAATATGACCGGAAGTAAACTGTCAATATTTTCACACACCGGGAAAATAACCGGTAATTGGATTACAACAAGATCATTTCCATATCGGCCCGGGCCAATATGGGTGTCTAGAGCCAATTATGGGTGTCTCTTTTCTAGATGTCGACAGTATGTAATAAATAAATACATAAGTCGAGGGACAATATGGGTGTCTCGGGATGATAACCAGGCCAATATGGAAATGCCCATGTATTAATCTGTATTTATTGACCTGCAAAACCAATATTGACTTCAGCCTTCGGGAAATATTCATCATTATATCGTCATGATTTGATATATTTCATATGTTATTTGTTATATGACTTATACATGCTCTAATCATTGATGTGATTAATTAAATGTAAATGCTAATTCATTGGTTTTTTTTTATTATTATTTTCTAATTAGAAAGAGTTGGATGGGTGAATATCAATGATTCAAATTTTGGTTCGCATATATCAAGGTCTCTATAAGAATCATTCCTTTATAATTAGGAGTTGGGATTGAATACATACCAATGAGACATCAATCGAATTTGGTTCTCAATCAAGGTCTTGAATAAATATCAAAACAAAAAAAAAACAAAAAAACACAAACAAATAAAGAAAAAACAAAACGTCAAAAACAAAAACAAAAATAATTATACACACTGTGACTTTCCGGGGTATAGTAAATGTAGACAAAATATATTGTGACTTTTTTTCTACCGACGCAACACATACTTACGATATTATATTGAACACAGACACTATATCAATATTAATTCCATACAGTCAATGATAAGCAAAAATTCGTGAACGTAAAATTTTCCAAAAAAAAAAAAAAAAAGGAAAACAATGCGATATTGTTGAACGCAGGGCTGATTTAATGATTTCTACCTCACATGGTTTATTGAATTTGCAGGCAACTATTCCATCGGCAATATCCAGGTTGATTATACTGCTGCTCTGCCAGTTTCCATCCGTTGAGCGTTCATGATTCTGCTGTCCGCACAAAATATTTATAGTTTAAATTTATATGAAAAGAAATAAGAAAAAAAGCTAAATGCATATTAATATGTTGCTTTATTGTGGATCCCAGTAACTGACATGATAATTTTAATTTCGTTTATACGAAATAGTTTACGGAGCCTGTTTTCCGACATGATAATTTTTTTTTTTCCTTTATAGATATTTTTTAAATTTAGTTTATGCAAAATACTATTTCGTGTAACATCATAAAAATATTGATCATGTCGGTTAACGGGCTCCGTACTTTATTGTTACTCATCAAAAAAGAATCAATTCTATTTAAGAAAGAAGCGTCTTTTAATTCATGTTTTAAAAAGAAACCATCATAAAGAAAGATAATTACAAAGTTGGCATACGGTGAAATATTTATCCAATTACGAATTATACCTCAAAAGACTGCATTGTCATAATTTGGTCTTAATTTATGGTACGTGCTTTGCACAGTTTTGACCTTTTTATCTAAGTCATCAGCTTATCTGGCATGCATCCGGGATATGTACAATGCAAGAAGAACACAGGGTTTACACAGACATTATGTTCTTTGTATTTTAATTCGATCTACTTTGATTATTTATTAGGTTTAAATAAAATACCTAGTCTTTTGTATGAACAATTATTTATATACACGAAAAGGAATATATTACTTGGTTCTATTTTAAGCTTGTCGTATGTTATGTTAATTTGTCAAGTACGCACATGTGTTCACCAAGAAGCTAATTGTATTGATTGATAAATTAGTACAAATTGTAATATCATACCACTGGTTTTTTTTTTTCAATTGAATTCAAAGCTATTGTCAATTAAATTACTGGATAGATATTCGTGAGTCCGATCTCTGGTCGGATCAGAGCAAACATTATACAATTTGTCTTTATATTTCTCGGCTAAGCATATGGTACTTAGGAGTGATCGTATGGTAGTTGGGTTTACAGGCTATTGGCATTTGCCCGCTTCATTTGATTAATGTTTGCATTAAAACAATGCAGATAGCAATTCTTCTCTTCAAAAATGGGCTTACGATTTACGACTTACGAGTACCTACCACTAGTCTTAACTTTGCGATCACTTTTTATCGTAAGTCATAAATCCTATTTATTAGTGAAATGGTCATAACTCTTAAGATTGCATTTACGTCTACGTTTCCAACTTACGACCTTTAGTGAAACGATCGCCAGTTCTTTAAAAGAAAAAAAGGAAAACAAATTTTAAATCGCAAAACATGTACCTGTTTGTGTAATATTTACACACTTCCGACGTTCGTTTGGCAATTCTTATCCATACTTACCTAAAGTTACAAAAATAAAAAGCCGACACGATATGATTTTCTCTCGATTTCCATCAGTAAATAAATTATTTATTTTCTCCCAACAATCTAAATAACTAATAGTCGAAAAATAAAATAATTTAAGAAGTTGAGAAATCGACAAAAATGGAAAAATTAGAGAAATTATGGAGGAAATAGATATTTGCGCTTTGGGAAGCTGAGGAGTCCCTATTTGTTTACCAGTTATCAATTTGCAAAGTTCAAAGATCAAATTAATATTGGTCCTGGTTATTAGGTAATACGTGTGAACGGTATGTGCCGACCATATTTTTATTATTTATCAGAATGAAACCAAATTTGAAATATATTGTAATGATAAAACAGAAAGCCACCATATCACCGAAATTTTTTTGAAAGTGGCGATAAACACCATAACCTGGGTATGGACAAAGTCACTCATTATACATACTCTGACTTTTCGGGGTATAGTAAATGTGGAAAAAATATATTGTGACTTTTTTTCCTGTGACTTTTTTTCTTGTGACTTTTTTTTCCTGTGATTTTTTTTCCTACTTATCCTGTGACTTTTTTCCGTTTGCCTATTTATATACACGTCCTTGATATCACACAACATATAACGCAAACAATATATGTGTCTGCTTAGGGATACAATGTGATAAAAATATGGTAGTAGGTAGATAGGACAAATCATTTGATTAATTCTTTTACATAGACTATAGGAGAAAAATGCTCACTTAACGGTCCTGGTCTGAAAATTGGAATGAAATGAACTAGGGTAGGCATTGTTGGCACAAAAAATATGGTAGGTGGGGTAACCCTAAACAGACATATAATTGTTTGAATTTGAAAATATATGTTCTCGATGACACTGGACAAGTTTTATTTATATAAGCTTGACTCTAGATCTACTAGTACTAATTTGCCTTAAACAATCAAAATGTGATATGGAAATTTACTGGGATATAATCTTATCAGACAAATTTCACCAGATACCTGTATCATGATACATTTTGTGGACGTCATCCCGAAACGTTTGGGACAAGTAGCGAGTGATAGCAATGGGGGTCTTAGAGATGTGGACAAGTAATTAATTCTTAGATTATTGACAAACATAGCAAATCAATACATGCATATTAAACTAATTAATTTGCCTTAAAAAGCAAATAATGTTCAAACTATTTAAGACCGTCACATAAAGATTCAATATTAATCTGAGATGGATGTTAATATTAATTCAAGAATTAATGTACATTTTGTTTTATTTTTGACATACGGCGGCTTTAAAAAAGAAATTATTGCAAGACAAGACAAGACAAGATTTCATTTATACAACCTCAGACACACAGGTGTACAAGAGGACATAGCAAATTCACATTCTATATAAATACAAATAGACATATCATATATGCAATACAACAACACAAAATAATAAATAAATAACATACAAGAAAGAAATCGGAATGTCTATAAAAAGCGCACCGTAATTTTAAGAAAAGATGCCAGATTCCTGTACAATTCTACATGACAATACATAAGCATTTGTGAAAGTTTCAGTTCGGTTGGATATTTCGTGTAACATATAGGAATTCTGTGATAGGGCTATTTAGAAATTGATCGACATCATTATCAATATGATCGAAATTAAAGTCGGGTTCTAGGTCATCATCACTATCGTTTTCCTTTAGTTTCTTAAAATGTTCAAACAATGTTTGTAATGAGATATCATTTTGATTTTCCTTATTGTTTTTATTATTAAATTTATTTAAGATTTTCCACAACTCCTTTGTGTCCTTCTGTCTATGTGACTTTTGTGTGTGGGTATGGATTTCCTGTTTGACTGTGTTTTTATTGTAGTACAAATGTAGTAGTCCTGTGGGTATGCCTTATTGGTTTGCCTCTGGACAGGAACTGAAAATAGTTGACAAACTACTGAGTAAAAATATAAGCAACTTTATTCTTTGGAAGTCACAGCATATGTGTAAATCATATAATATAATTTTGTCAATAATAATAAAAACAGTGGGGTTAAGGGCCTGACCCCTAATAAGGGTGAAACTTATTTACTATCAAAATGAGTTGAAGGACAAGAGCCTGGAGGTCGCACTTATAATTCCTAACAAGAAAGACAGAATAATAAGAGTGGATGTCTAAGAGAAGACGGGTAACACCATTGCAATACCAAGTATAAATATACGTTTAATACCAGAATTTTAACCATGTTTGTGAATGTATGTGTGTGTGTGAGGTGTGTAATGCTCAACTGGTAACGCATCTGTATAACTTGGTATGCGACCAACTCTTGGGATGGGGAAACGCAAGTAAACCATGTTCTTCAGTATCAGGACTCTCAAACTTTCTTCTGTTTAAGAATGGGAGTCCAGCTACTCTAGCTCAATAAGTATTCTAAACCTATGTATAGCAGCACCTGGCCTGCTATGTGGTTTCGGGTTTAAATTGATGCTCTGGCCCGCAAACTCCATAGTTTGTGAGAACACTGCCCATGCATCATATTTGAAATGGGTCTTGTGTGATACAATAGTTTACAAACTCGGACTGTGTCTGTAATCTAATATAACTAAAATTAAGAATGGGGATGGGGAATTAAAACTAGCTCGAAAGATGTGAACAGAAAATCCATAACAAAAGATACAACAAAATATATACACAAAATAAGAATCATGCTTGGGGCTCACTAAATCCGAGAGACCATGAATTCTGAGAAAGCAACAAGCTTCAGCATACCTCAACAGAATGGGGGGGGGGGGTGCCTGTTAGCATACAAAAATCCAAGTTTATCATTTAAAAGAAATACGAAAATTTTACAGCTTAAAAACTCACCTGAAAATAGTTGACAAACTACTGAGTAAAATATAAACAACTTTATTCTTTGAGAGTCACAGCATATGTGAACTTCTCAAAGAACAAAGTTCGGTCAGTAGTTTAAAACATAAAAACTTCAAAAATTTATTACATGGTGTTTTATGTTTTAGAATCTTTAAAAATTTGTGAATCTATGGCAATTTAAATCATAAATATTATTAATGTATCTGATTTAAGCCACGAAAAAAGAAATAATATACAAGACAAAACGAGACAATAATTTATTTGATTAAATATTATAATATAATACAGACATGAATGTCGAATCCAAATTAAGGATTTTAATTAATATTACTTTATTACATATAGTACAGTGACAGATCTCAAAAAGACGCTTAGTTTTCTACTTTAATGCACCGACCTAACACACACACCTAAATTTGATCGTAAGCGAAAGCTAAATACTTGTACTTCACAATTCAGCCTGTCGTCACAAAATCGTACGGTGCAGTTTTTGTAAAAACGATTTTATATTTGAAATTTCACTTCAATTGAAAAAAACACCTCTGTATCCTGACGGCTTAAAACTTCCAGAACATTCTATTTATCTTATTTTTTTTGCAATGAAATTTGTTACTGATACATCGTATAAAATAAAAAAAATGTAAATGGTCTCCGAGAAATATTATTTTCTGACGATTTTGATGGTATTTATCAATTTTTTCCTGAAAACAGCATTATCGGGTGCAACTTTTTAATTTCATGCATTCACACTCTGCATTTTATTATCAATTTTGATGTCGTTGTTTGTTGTTATCAATTCCAAGCAGATTTTATATTATTTCCACTAAGCTAATCCTTGAAGTATGCGAATTTAGGATTTTTGAGAATTCTTATGATGTACCCGGAATACCCGGTTGGTCCGACCAGATTTTGTATTCTGTATATTAGTCAATACTTACCTGTACAGGTGTGATGTGCGTTTTTTACATTAAAATTTGTGCGAAATAACCATGTTTTATGTTTCGGAATGAATTTATATAGCGAAACATCGTGTTTAGAAGTCGTTCATGTTTAAATTTTAGTCAAATTATTCGAATTATCATATTAATTGATAAATCATTTTTAACTGGCAATGACTAAGTAAAAGAATTTTATCGGAGAAAGCTGTGTCATATTTCCGCATTATGTCTGATATACCCAGTCCAGTTAAAGTTACTCCTCCTTCTGCTAAAAAGGGAAAACAGTCTGTTAATTTACAAAGATGCATAGTTTGTCAAGTATTTACATCAGAGCGGCTATGTATTTCAACTAACAAAGGCCGATTAACTATCCTCTCTGCTGTAGAAAAACGAAAAGATGAGGTTTATAGACGACTTATTGACGAATATAAAATAGTTGCAAATATCCCAGTTGAAAGCATCAAAAATCACCGAAGTTGCTACAAATCATTCACGAGTAAACATAACTTGTCAGTTTCCGTTTTCTCGGAACAAAGCCCACAACCATCTACATCAACGGTCAAATATAAAAACTTTTGCAGACATGCACAAGAAAACAAAATTAAGGTGCAGATCAGGGGAAATTATTAAAAGTAACATCAACCCAGAGCTCATATTCCAACGTGCTTTAGCCTTGACTAATTGTAGAGATGATGTCACCGTTGAAAGGTTATTGTCATATCCTATTGGACCAGTACCTACCTCTCTTTTCCATGATGATGGTACAATGAGAAAATGTCCTAAATCTGATCTCACCCGTGAGCTTGAAAATGAGGTCTGCTCATCATTCATTCTTCCTCCCTTTGATGTACATTCCACTGTTGTAATCAGGGATGGCATGGGCACTCATTCAGGCACTTGATGCTAAAGCATTTTCCAATTTTGGAGATTTGGCGTTGTCCTTTTTGAAACAGCAGTCCTTACATTTTGTAACAGCAGCCACCATCATGGATTTGTTTGATAAATATGACATTGTTGATTCCATCAAGTCTGGTGAAAGAGAACGGCGAGCCCTTTCCTCTGGAGGACATAGAGTATACCAGGTAAATGAAGGTAGTCCTACCCCTGACTGGAAGAAATTTCTTGGAAACACAAAAAAATAAACAGACACTCCTACACTTCCTCGGCGAATTCATATCGAATTTCTACCACACAACACAACCCTTGCCCAATGGACAGACTTTGTATCTTGCAGGAGCCTTTCGGAATCCTGAGGTGGTGAAACAAATAGTAAATAATGAAGTTTAGCACGCAAGAGGAAGCAGACACGCATATCATCTACACGCTTTACACGCTGATAAACAGTTTGGGGTTTCTAAGGTCAGGGGAAGAATGGTAATCAAATGCTCAGACACTGATGTATTAGTTCTCTGTGTCCATTACTTTCCGCGTATGCTGCACACTGACGTATGCTGCACACTGATCAACTTTAGCTATTCATGGGGACTGTTACCAGTGGTAAAGATGGAAGGAGATATATCCCTGTCCATGATGTATGTAGTTCTTTGTCAGATATTGCCTGTCAGATTTTGCCCTCTGTTCATGCATTGACTGGATGCGACACTACACCTGCCTTCTGCGGTATAGGGAAAAAGTTATTTTTTAAACTCCTGAAAACATCACCGGACGACTTATTTAGCTTAGCAAACCTTGGCACTTTTTACATTGACGATGCAACGCGGGCTGCCAGACAATTAAAAAAGCAACAGCGGCTTAGGGCCTATTTTATTTACTGGTATGATGTCTCTGATTTCTTACAAGATTTGATTTGTACTTGTAAAGGCAGAGCAGTATGCAGTCGAGCCTGTATTTGCTTTGAACAAAGCCTCTGTTGCACAGAACTATGTCCTTGTCAGCGGAGTGACCTTTGTTCAAATATTATGACAAAACAAAGTAATGAAGGCATCGACCAGGACCAGGAAGACGAGTCCGTAGATAGCATTTGATGAAGTGGATTCCGCTTGAAACGGATGTATATAGAAATTTGTGTATATAAATCCTTATCAACGTGTCTTTTAGTTTAACAAATGTGACTCTGTTTATAAAAAAAAAAAAAAAAAAAAAAAAAAAAAAACAACAACAAAAAACCACAACCGCTCCCCCCCCATACCAAACCTACCAGATGGTTTTCTACCTTGACGAGGTTGGTGGGCTTTCATACTAACAGGAAACGATTTTTACATCAATATAGCATATTCACTACATCCTTAGCATATTTGCATTGTGCAATTTGTTGTTACTGGACATTAGGGCGTCCAAAACGATTGTTACTTTTGTACTTGAAAATAACAAATATATGTCTATGTCTTTGATCCCAGTTGGCAGATGTTTGTATGGAAATAAATACAGAAAGGTTTTTTTTTATCATATATAAGTAATTACTGTCAAGGTCATTGAGTATCTCAAGGTTACGGTGTTGTTAACGGTGTCAAATGTCCACTTTACGCAGAAAATGTCAAAAACGTCATTTTACGTCATTATGTAAATTAATTTTCATACATTTTTATAAAAATAAGCATTCTACATTGGTGATATCGTGCAAAATTAATAATATTCCATGTTTTGACTTTAAAAAAATATCTTTGCCGCTCCCCTGTCAACAATAACAAAATCTGCAATTCTGACCTTTGACCCCCATTTGACAAAATGTGCACCATATTATATTTTGACGACAGGTGTTTTCGGAACGCATACGCTTTACCCTTTCGATTGATATATAATTCAGCCGTGTGTTAGGTGGGTGCATTAAAAATGCAAATTTCTTGTTCTCATCACCCTACTATTATATATGTAACCACCCAATTGTTGTTCTCATGTCTTTAAATATTATTTTATCAATACGAATGTACATAGACTAATTCTCGATACTAATTGCCGTGTGGTACGGACTTGGAATTTTTTCTGTTATATTGACTAACCTGATTTTTGGAGCAAAATGGAACAGATTTTCATTTTTTTTTTTAATATGAAAAATACAGCTTTCGACAGATTGTTTTGTATACAATATGAATATATGCGGATTGAAATTTACAAGTTAAGTTTAAAAAAGTAATTTTAACGTGTAAATGCGTTTTCAGCTAGTTTAAGTTTTTTCACCGATCTATATCGGACCCTCATTGCTTTAAAATCAAAATGGAACAGACAAAGAAATATTCTTTCATGAAATATTTTATTCCGTTCGAAAGCTAAGAAATTGTAGTTTTCAAATATATGAGGATTGAAAATACAGTTTTAATTTCTTAATTACAGCGAACGATTATTTAATATTTCATTATATAATCTATTATATTTTTATCGAGTGTGATAATGGTATCAATTAACGCATGCGCAGTATCGGTACTGATAATAGTTTTGTAAACAAAGATGGCCAAAAGATTTCATTTGGCAGAATTCACCTAAACGTTGGCATGGGGAAGGGAAATACATGTATAATATTCCGTCGAAACATCAAATATAAAGAAAAAATTTAAAAAAATGATCGGTCCCTAGTTATTCGTCAATTTATTCATTTAATCATCATAATAAAAAACATTTTCTGTTGATTTTAAAATAATAATATGTCAACCAAGGATTTATAAATCCTTGTGTCAACTAATACAGATATATAACTTCTTTAGTTTTCTGACTAAAACTCAGTGGTACTAAAAATAGGATAAAAATGTTACAAAAAATAATAAAGTAGAGCTGACAAATGCTCAATTGGTACATAAACATCTTTATTTTTACATTAACGTTTCCTCTATAAAGTATCTGAATACAAATGTTTCGATCATATGCAAAATACCTCATCAAACAAAAGGTGCACTCGACTCGCAGCCGCAAGTGATAAAGTTTACCAGTTGCTTACCCATGGTCGGTGGTTCTCTCCGGATACTTCACCACTGAAAACTGGTCGCCATGATATAGCTGAAATATTGCTGAAAGTGGCGTTAAACACCAACATTCAATTCAATTCCAATATATCGTATATACCGAAAATCAAACCCTCCTTTTCTTCCCAACACAGGAATCCCGATTTTGCTATGCTGTTTAGACTTTTAAGTCCTTTTAAATTATTTGTCTTTCCAATATTTCGGAGCTGAGTGAACCTGATGAAGGTTATTCCAGAAACCACAGGCGCATGGGGCATGGATTTCGTCCCCCCTTTTTTTCTCTACTCCCCCCTTTTTTCAAAATTTTCATAATCTTTCCTTTTTCAAAATTTTCATAATAATTCGTTTTTCTTCATTTGACAATATCAGTAGACGTCATACATCATTAATAATACGTGTATTCTGTGTTCACAGTTTTTCGACTGATACAGGTGGGGGGGGGGTGGAGGAAAGAAAAAAGGGGGGATGAAATCCATGCCCCATGCGCCTGTGCCAGAAACGACGTTGTGACTGAAATTGATATCTACGTTTTTATGATAAAAATTATATATAATATAAATTATCCCAGGGGCCCAATGCGGTGAATATAGGGGGTGAGTGAGTGAGTGTTTTTAACGTCAACTCAGATAATTTTCAATGAGACGATGATGAGGTCCGATTTGTACTAGACTAACACGCTGAGTTGGATTTTTATAGTGCTAGCTCACTGAGACAACAGTCCGAGGATAGACACGTCGCCCCACTCGGACACATTATCTTGATTCCGAGTCAACCAGTCTTTGCTCTTTCTCCTTAATGCTACGTGATTATCGGAGAAGCAACAAATACCAATTGTATACTCTTTGGTTTGATCCGATCGGGGCTCGCACGATCAACCACACTCGAGGCGAGAATGCTAACCATTCAGCCACCGATGTGGTTACGTGATTAAACCAGCGAATGGCAAAACACACTTAACACCCAAAAAGGAATTGGTTATCCGACCATTGGTGTACTCGATCCTGAAGCTTTGTACCAAAAAAAAATTAATAAAAAATAATACAAACTGAACACAGATCTTTATTATAGCTCTTCTTAATAAAGAAAATTACCCACTGTACCATGTTTAGTTTAATATTATTTTATTGCAAATAAAACAGCAATGGGATTGGACAAAAAGTTATCACAACTTATGAACTGTCCTCTCCCTTCAAATATAAATACACATTTAATAATGTCAACCAGAGATTCATCTGAGCCGGCGGAGTCAGAATCGTGAAAAAGCGCCTTTTAAGTACTGATGAAAGGAGATACTCATAAGGGGGATCCAGGATTTCAAGTTAGGGAGGAGCACTTAAAATTTTTTTTTGGGGGGTATTTCGTCTGAAAAATCACGATTTTACGCAAAAAAATCATATTTTTTCAAAATTAAGGGGGGCGCGCAACCCCCCTTTTTTATCCGCCCCTGACTCTGAATGTCGACAACTAATCTATTAAACTAAGAACTTGGTTGCCTCAATGGAAGCTGCACTCGAATTACATCCAACATGGAAGTTTGAATTAGTACTTTATTTATTCTTAATTTTGTTTCGTTTCATTTCGTTGTGTTTTGTTCCGTTTCTATGTATTTCGTTTCGTTGCGTTGCGTTTCGATTTTTTTTCGTGGTTGGTTTTTATAAAAACAAACACCCAACTTTCCGGAACCGGAAAGATATTTCGGGCGTGCGTGCAACGTGGAAGTAATCAAAACTGTGAGGTATTTATATCTTTCGAAAAGGCCAATAAGACCATGGTCTTAAGAAATGCGCGCGCACCCTCTATTATCGCTCTCCTCGAAGAAGATAAAAATGTCACTTCCGGAATTAGAATTTTGAATTTAAAGAGCGTAATTTTAGCGACTTTAATAATTATTATTCGGGATATATATATTGTTGATCAAGGGTAAGCTTTTCCAGATGATGCTAAGTAATCGATCTCTAGAATTATCCTTAAGACCACGAATCACTCTACCAACCCTTAATACTTCATGGTCTTATCTCTGCCCATCATCGCCCCATGGTCGGTGGTTCTCATCAGGCACTCCGGCTTCCTCCACCACTAAAACTGATCGCCAAATTATATAGCTGAAAGTGGCATTAAACATCAAAATATCAAATCAAATCTTTGGAATTATCCGTCATGAACCACTCTATCACTGGCACTAATACCTCATCATGGTCTTATTTCTCTGTAATTACCACAGGCACTTGTTTCTGGTAAAAAAAAATATACCTAGATACTAATAATACCACTATTACCAAGCGCCTGTGGTAATTACCAATAAGACCATGAATCACTCTACCCACCCCTAATGCCTCATGCCATGGTCTTACAAATGTATCTTTCTACATTGTATAATTTTCCTGAAGACCATGAATCACTACCAACCCTTAATTCCTCATGGTCTTATCTCATAATTATCCTTCAGACCATGAATCACTAGCAAAATAGAAGAAGAGGTGGATTTAGTGGTGTCAAGCCAGCGTCCACAATCGAACCTAACCTAACCTAGACTACACACCCCTAATACCTCGCGGTCTTATCTCTTGATAATTTTCCTTAAGGCCATGAATCACTCTACCCACCCCTAATACCTCATGGTCTTATCAAGCTGGGATTTTCCAAAAGATTATGAATCACTATCCACCCCTAATATCTCATGGTCTTATCTCTTGATAGTTTTCCTTAAGACCATGAATCACTACCCACCCCTAATACCTCATGGTCTTATCTCTCTATAATTATCCTTAAGACCATGAATCACTACCCACCCCTAATACCTCATGGTCTTATCTCACTGGAATTTTCCTTAAGACCATGAATCACTCTACCCACCCCTAATACCTCATGGTCTTATCTCTATAATTATCCTTAAGACCATGAATCACTCTACCCACCCCTGATACCTCATGGTTTTACCTCTCTATAATTATTCCTAAGACCATGAATCACTATCCACCCCTAATACCTCATGGTCTTATCTCGCTGGAATTTTCCTTAAGACCATGAATCACTACCCACCCCTGATACCTCATGGTCTTACCTCTCTATAATTATTCTTAAGACCAGGAATCACTATCCACCCCTAATATCTCATGGTCTTATCTCTTGATAGTTTTCCTTAAGACCATGAATCACTACCCACCCCTAATACCTCATGGTCTTATCTCTCTATAATTATCCTTAAGACCATGAATCACTCTACCCACCCCTGATACCTTATGGTTTTACCTCTCTATAATTATTCTTAAGACCATGAATCACTACCCACCCCTAATACCTCATGGTCTTATCTCACTGGAATTTTCCTTAAGACCATGAATCACTACCCACCCCTGATACCTCATGGTCTTACCTCTCTATAATTATTCTTAAGACCAGGAATCACTACCCACCACTAATACCTCATGGTCTTATCTCGCTGGAATTTTCCTTAGGACCATGAATCACTCTACCCACCCCTGATACCTCATGGTCTTGCCTCTCTATAATTTTCCAAAAGACCATGAATTACTTTACCGACCCCTAATACCTCATGGTCTTATCTCTGTTGAATTATCCTTAAGACCATGAGTCACTCTAACTAACCCAAATACCTCATAGTCTTACC
The DNA here is from genome assembly GCA_002080005.1 of Gigantidas platifrons. Lineage (NCBI taxonomy): Eukaryota > Metazoa > Mollusca > Bivalvia > Mytilida > Modiolidae > Gigantidas > Gigantidas platifrons. Next base: position 148,755 of record MJUT01050402.1, on the reverse strand, counting down.
TCTTTAGAATTATCCTTAAAACCATGAATCAATCTAGATCTACCCACTTCTAATACCTTGTCGTCTTATCTCTGTAATTATTAATAAGACCATGAATCACTCTACCCACCCCTAAGTAATACCTCATGGTTTTATCTGTCTAATTTTCCTTAAGACCATAAATCACTCTACCGACCCCTAATACCTCATGGTCTTATCTGTCTATAATTTTCCTTAAGACCATGAATCACTCTACACCCCCCTGATACCTCATGGTCTTATCTCTATTATTATCCTTAAGACCATGTATTACTGTACCACTGAATCACTCTAAAACCCCCTAATACCTTATGGTCTTATCTCTCTAGAATTGTCCATGAATCAATCCTCATATTAATCTTGTTACAATGAATTTTATAATACATGTACCTGTGTAATGTTATTTTTATTTTTTAGATAATTTCAGGCCACCAGAAATATGCCAGAGCAAATACAAAAGAGTTGGGGAAGATTGCAGAAGAGAGTATGTTTACATTTCACACAGTTCTAAAATATTTGTACAAATGTTGTAACTTACATGAAGGAGAAATAAAACTTGTTAACATGTTTAATCATTGATGCTGATTAATGTTTTCTTCCAACTTCCAAGTACACTTTTCAACATGAGTTATCTACATGCTGAATTTTGAAATTACCTTATTTCCTCAGTCATGTGGTAAGGTATTTTATTTGAAGAAAAAAACTGTGTTTCGCTTTCTTAATAACATGCATTATATGGTCAGGCAAAAAGTCACTATAGTATTGCTCATTTATATTTTTTTAATCCTTGCCTGAGAAATCTTGTGTCACTCAACATGCTCAGTATTTCACACTCATGTTGAATACAAGTATATTCAAAGTTATTCACTTAAGAGGGTGTCTGTTGAAGACCCAGGCAGTGGGTGGCACATACCAAATCATGAACAAAATTTCATCCATTTGAGATCACAACTCGTGTTTTCTAAAAAAATAATGTTGGTTTGTAATTTACTGCAATGGTTAGAGTGTAATAAATTACATAGAAAGCACTAAAAACTGTACATAATTTGGTTGTTTTGTTAGGGAACTTTGAAATCATATTCTGAGTCATTCACTTTTGATACAGAAAAAATCTCTATTCTTTCTGACATACATATGAGTTCAACATTACATTGAAACCAAAAAATTGGTGGGATAAAATTTAGGATCTGCCTGACTTTAAAATATTTTTGTTACAGGTCTTGAAGTTCAATGAAACTTACCCAGAAGCACATATAATATGTATCGCTGTAGTAGATAACTATTACAGATCAGCAGGTAAGAATTTTTCATATATGAAGCCAGTTATTGAGATTTTGAATTTTTAGCAATTCTTTCTTTACAATAGAATTTTTTTTATAGTGATGGCTTGACATACCATTGAAAATTTCTTGTATGGTTTGAGCCGTACCAATCTTGCGACTTCGTACGCCCCTGTGTAACTTAACTTTTTTTAATATTCAAACTTAAGAAATCAACTAAAAAAAGTTCTCATTTTTATATTTTTACTCATTGATATTATGAAATGTTTCTCTGCTATTTGATCCCGAAAAATGTTGGTCATACTCATTGAAAATAGAACATTCTTTAACACCTATTCATAATAGTGGTTTTTTACCATAATTTTATTTTATCATACATTTGATTAGGTAACCAGCAAATGAAAGTCCACTTTGCAGAAGCTGATGTGGTAAAAAGCAAGTACCGGGAGATAATTGAAGGACAGTCTGTCATCAATCAAAATGGTAATGTATATTAAAGGCAGATTAAGTTGTGTTTGCAAATTTACAATTTTTAGACATGATAGATAAATGTGACCAGCCATGACATTTCAAGGTTGATGGAGGTCAGAGGTCATATGTCATGTTTGTGGAAAATAGACATGAAAATGAACATGTCAATAATCATAAATATTCATTGAAACCTAATAAAAAACTTTTATGCTAAGTAAAACAATGAAAATATAAACAAGAACTATGTTTCATCATTGTTCATGAATCTGAAAACTAACCATTATTATAATAATAAAAAACAAATTGAAATTTGCATTTGATTAGATCCTTTTTTCACAGAACCCAGAGAAGAGGAAGCAGCAGAAGAGGCTGAGCTTCATGACAGTGTCAAGGACTCTCTGGCCAAGCACTGCTTTGATATGGACATGAATGAGATTCGTACCATCATCACGACAGTGCTGTCGCCTCCTGACAAACCCCTAGGTTTATAGTTTAACATAAGATCAGCACATACCAAAAAATTAATTCACAAATCTAATCTAGATAAAAGATGAATTTATATAGAAAGTAACGAGAAAGTGAATTTTGAGCAGTAAATTATGAAACAACACTAAAGGTTTTAACAGTTCTACACTTTTTCTGTTAGAGAAGCTCTTAAGTTTATAGTTTAATAATTTGATTTGAATACTGCAATATGATTGGCTAATCCCCCTGGAGAAAATGTTGGCTATACTAGATAACCTGGGTTGGTATTGTGACGTCACCAACGTGTTCATTCGCCAACGACAAATTCAAATAGTCACATGATATAATCGTAAATAAAATCGAGGAATCATTAAATTTTGTTGTAAAAATTAAATTATAAGGAATATCCCTGGTTTGTGATTGGACAATGTTGTAATTTTCATGGTATCAATTCCACGGTTGAAAATCATGAGATATTTTAGACGATTGCCGCTTACGTCATCTTGTCAACAATGTAGCAATACACATGATTACATTTGAATGGAGATAACTGAATTGTATTTGAATATATCATGGCATCAATTGTCGATTTAATGGTGTAATTTTCACCAATTCCACGGTTGAAATAGCATAACATTATTTTTTTTTATTTGAGCTGATTACCGCTTATGTCATCTTGTCAATAATACGGAAATATACATATATGATGTATGTATGTCTATCCTACACAAGATTACATTAGAATGGAGATAACTGTATTGTATTTGAAATTTTGGCAT
>MJUT01050402.1:118078-145644 GCA_002080005.1 Gigantidas platifrons | reverse complement strand
AAAGTAACGAGAAAGTGAATTTTGAGCAGTAAATTATGAAACAACACTAAAGGTTTTAACAGTTCTACACTTTTTCTGTTAGAGAAGCTCTTAAGTTTATAGTTTAATAATTTGATTTGAATACTGCAATCTGATTGGCTAATCCCCCTGGAGAAAATTTTGGCTATACTAGATAACCTGGGTTGGTATTGTGACGTCACCAACGTGTTCATCCGCCAACGACAAATTCAAATAGTCACATGAAATAATCGTAAATAAAATCGAGGAATCATTAAATTTTGTTGTAAAAATTATAAGGAATATCCCTGGTTTGTGATTGGACAATGTTGTAATTTTCATGGTATCAATTCCACGGTTGAAAATCATGAGATATTTAGACGATTGCCGCTTACGTCATCTTGTCAACAATGTAGCAATACACATGATTACATTTGAATGGAGATAACTGAATTGTATTTGAATATATCATGGCATCAATTGTCGATTTAATGGTGTAATTTTCACCAATTCCACGGTTGAAATAGCATTAAAAAAAATTTTGGATTTGAGCTGATTACCGCTTATGTCATCTTGTCAATAATACGGAAATATACATATATGATGTATGTATGTCTATCCAGTATCCTACACAGGATTACATTAGAATGGAGATAACTGTATTGTATTTGAAATTTTGAAATTTTGAAATTTAATGGTCGCAAATATCCGTTTACTGGCTCCGCTAACGCGTCGCCAGTAAAATCAAGTTGCGACCATCAAATCTCCAATTGATGCTGTGAAATGTTCAAATACAATACAGTTATCTCCTAATTTGAAATTGTTGAACAGGTTATACGATATAACCTGGGTTGGGTCAGTTTACGCTTAATAACCTGTTCAACAATTTCAAATGGTATAAACATTTACCAAAAATAAATGAACCCTGTTAAAGAATTTATTCACTTTCATGGTTGGTGGTCAAAAGAAAGTAATTTAGTTGCGGTAATTTAATGCAATGGTTGACACCTTTCAACTGAAAAAAACTATTTTTATGAAATATTTTTATTATTTTATCTTAAGTCACTGGACGTATGAGAGGATTTTATGATGAAGCAAATTGCCCATCATGGTGGAGGGAGACATCAGTACCTTTTGCCTCACTAAATAACCCAAGAGGTACATGTACAATATCTTTAAACATGAACTGAATTGATTCCCTAGTTATTGATAGTGTATGAATATTACGTTGTAAAGAATGATCATATTATTAGAAAGAAACGGATAAGGAGAAATGCCATGAAGGCAACCACAACAACGACACCCTATAAAAAGGATACCCGAAGGTCACTTCACAGTCTTCAACCAGGCAGGAGCCCACTATGAAGCAAAAAGTGTAACTTGGATAGAAACCATTTCGATGGTTGAAGCTGTTATTATCCAATTTCAAATAGTAATTACTCTAATTTTTCGTCAGTGAAAAACTACCTCTTTTTCTAATTTGTATGAAAATGGTGAACAATTAGATATTTATCTTAAAAGTTTTCATCAGTTTTGAACTGAGGTGTTCACTAAAAAAAGAAAACTGATGAATAATTAGGATAATTACAGTTTGGCTCTAAAATAACTAAAGTATGAAGGAAATATTTACATGTTTGAAATGTTAAGCTTATGGTTTGTTGATTCATATTTGGGCACCAAATATGAAATTTGTAGTTTGTAGTAGCTTAAAATGTCTCTACTACTATTTTTACTAAATAATTCTTACGGTTAATGAGGTTTTTTTATCATCTGGCTACTAATTATATGAATAGTTTAACATACTTTCCCTTGCATATGTATTTCAGCTGGTCAGAAGAGGGCAACCATTGAGGATGGATACAAATTGATTGAGTCTTTACAAGAATTTTGCCAGGTCTATCCACCAAGACCCACCAAAATGCCAAGTAGAAACATTCAGTTTAGGTTTGAATTTTCAAATTAAAATCTTGTTCATGATACATGTGATAGTTGAATCAGTACAAAGAGCTAAAGTTATGGATGGTTTGTGGTTACAATTAATTTTAAATAATTAAAGATCCAGAACAAATGCTCCGGAGACATCACCCCATTGACAAAATTCAGGGTAAGCTGTAGTGTAATACTAGAGGAAAATGAGTGGACTTCAGTGAATGGTGTGAAAAGGCTCTGTACGGTTATCTCGAATAGGCACCAAAAGGAACCCAGCTAATCCTTCAACAGCATATTATTTATCTGATGTATGCAATATTTACCTTGTTATGATGATGCTCTTACTGACAAACTCAAATCCTACAGAAAATATGATGAAAATTTACAGTTCATACAATCTTTGCTAGTACAGGAAAGTTCAACTGATCAAGTTATTTATAATATTGACTAATCCCAAATTTGTTGCTGCTCAAGCTATGCTTTTTTGTAAAATTTTAATCCTACTGCCAATATTATTTGTAGTATTAAATTCAGTAGTTGTTTTGTCTTTTTCAGATCAAGGTTCTATCATGATGTACAAAGCTCGACCTCAGACTGTTCTACCTCAGCTACCTCTGCCACTTCTACCTCTGCTACTCCTATGTCTACCACTTCTAACTTTGCTATTTCTACCACTGCTACCTCTACCTCTGCCACTTCTACCTCTACTACTTCTAACTCTGCTACTCCTACCTCTGCCACCCCTACCTCTACCTCTGCCATTTCTAACTCTGCCACTTCTACCCCTGCTACTCCTACCTCTACCACTTCTAACTTTGCTACTCCTGCCTCTGCATCTGCCACTGCTACCTCTGCTACTCCTATCTCTACCACTTCTATTCATACCTCTGTTACTTCTCTAAGTCAGCGAAGAGAGCAGCTTATAGCACTATCAAAGGTAGTGGGTTGTTCTTTAATGAGTATGGTAATGTTGTGCATTCTGATTTGTAATATCTTCATTCATGATCACATTTTGTTCAAATTTATGCATAAGCTTTATTAGCAAAATATCTAGGCAAATTTTGAATTTTAGATTGATTCCTCATATTTCTGAGAGCTTCTTTTAATTTTTACATGGGCAAGTGACAATAGCTACAGTAATCTTGTTTAATATGTCAAATATGAAAAAGTAGGATTAATTAGATACAGGAAAAGGAGAGAATTGCTGTATTGATTTTTATTGGAAAATGGTAGATAAATAAAGTATATTTATCCTGCAATGATGCTTGCATTGTACAAATATAACCTGACAAATTTTTTTGCGATATTTGTCAGTTGTTATTTAGTAATGCTGCAACATTTCCCACCAGATATGGACGTTTTGTTTACACATTTGATGCCATATTTCACCTGGATTTATTCGTAAAGTGATTGATTTTGAATTTAAATTGCATGATAAACACAATACGTGTGCATTGTCGAAACATATAGGTTAAATATGTGCTTCAACAATGGACTAGTATTGTATAATTATTATTTGTTGATGCAATTATTGGAACATTTTAGTTATGAATTTTTATGTCCTGACTAGAATTGTGAAAGGGTCAGACTAATATATCAATTTACCGTTGTATTTCTGTCGATACGATTGTCATGGATTGGTTTACTTTTTTTTAGTTCCATAGTTTAAATATTGTAAATTATGATCACATGTGAATTTTAATTTGTAAAACAGGGTTATCAAAACTTTTTAAAAGGGTAATAATAATTATAATCATACTTGTCTTTCCAGGAATCATTGAAAGACAACAGTGTTGCCCTGTTGAGAATTTTAGGTGCTGGTAACTGGAATGAATTGGTTGCTTTGTCAGAAGAGTTGAAGGCATTCATCCCAGCTTTTCCAACTTCCCTTGCAAAGGAATGGAAAAGGCCAACTTTAATTAGTACTAATAAAAGGTATTATTTTGTTGCTTTGAACCTGGAAGGTATTGCATCATCATCCAGCAAGAGGGATAGGGATTACTGTCTGTTGTATAATCTGCATATTCTCTGACACCTGTGGATGGAGTAATCAAAATTTACTTGTAATGTTTATCCTATAATGTATTTGTGCACCTCCTATTTTATATCCTTGTACCTAAATAGTCTGATGTTACAACTGTCAGTGAATTTCTTCCAGTACAAAACATATATTACCAAAAATTGGAATTTAGGGCTATTGCATTTAAATTTACCTGGGGAGTGTGGAATGCCACTTATTTTCAGACCTCCCCACCAGGAGAAAAAAAATATATAGCTATTATGATTATTGGTTAAAATACCCCCACCCATAAGCAAAAGATTTAATTAGCATTCCACCCCTCGGAGGTAACTTTAAATGGAATAACTCTTTATATCGAATACATGAATGCTGAATCACTTAATATATCCACACTGTATATGTGTGCAGCTCAGTGACATTATGGCCCTTAATGACTTAGAAAATTCAGTTCAATATAGGGTATATGGTTTGTAAGCACGAATTCTTCCACACCTTACATGGGATTGGAATCAAATTTGACACATTTAATTGTCATGTGACGATATAATATTAAAATATAAATAAAATATTATTTTCTTGTGATGATGTACAATTTTTTCTAAAAGTTATGGCCCTTAATGACTTCAAAAATTCACTACAATATAGGGTATATGGTTTATGAGCACAGTTTCTTTAGCCCTTTATATTGGATTGGAATTAAAGTTTGAACATTTGATTATCATCACATAAACATGTGCATATCCTTTTTTCTCAGGATTTACAAATATTTCGTGGAGTTATGGCCATTTTGACTTTCAAAAATTCAGTACAATATAGGGTAAATTGACTTGTAATTTGTGCATGAATAGAACTATCAAGCAGCAAAAGGGGGTGGGGAGACATATATTTTAGTTTACTAAAACAACCTACTCCTAGTTCTGATTGTTTTCCAGATATGAGGATTTCATTCCCAAATCAATCGGTAAAAGGACATGCATTTCAGCGACATCAGATGGAAATTGCATTTTTAATGCTTTTTCAATAGCCTTGTATGGTAGTGAAGATGAGTCTTTTTTCCTTCGTCTGGTGTCTGTTGTAATGATTGCCGACAATATTTTGCAGTATTCAAAATATGTGAGTATAATTTTTAAATGTTTTAACAGACTGTTGAGTAGTATGATTTAATACGGTTGTTTCAAATCATGTCAATTCCGACCACATTCCGTCTTTTTCGTGTCTTGACGTCTGAACAAATCGGCAGGCGACTTCCGGTGTTTACGCTATTACTGTGACAACGTCAGCATATCAGTCGTAGATGCGGTAGATTATAAGTAATTGTAATATGGAGACGCCAAGGAAACCGGTGAATAAATACTGGGGTTCGGTACCCCACTATCTGTCTGATATCAGAAATATATACATAAAGGCAGATCGTTTTCCTTTGATGATGCTGACACCCGTAAATAAAGAAAGAAAACAAATTTTATTTTAAAGAAGTATTTGTCTCTGCATTGAAGTCTTTGATACAAATAAAATAATCTAATTGATATCTGTCTTTTACAGAAAATGTTAAGATTTTTTTTTTAGTTGAGGATCGAACGTTAAAACGACACTTATCGATTGGAGTTTTTGTTGTGTACATTGACACCGGAAGTTCAGTGCCAGAAGTTCCATCGAAATCACGTGATCTGGCGGACGAAAATAACAAAATTTTGACAGAATAGAAATGATTCGAAACAACCGTATTGTACTACCACACATTGAAGCTGCTGATAGTATATTGTCAACCTGTCTGTCCATAGTATTAACAGGTTTAAAACCTGTTTTAAGATAGTGATTAAACATTTTTTAGTTGTCTCATTGAAATTATGGCCAGATTTCGCTTTATTTTACTAAATATGAAAAAAAGAACGGATATAGTGTGTCGACATGTACACAATAATTACCGCCAAACTATAGTCTGATATTGGTACTTATTGGTGCCTTGGTGGCCACGTGGTTAAGGTCGTTGGTATAAATACCTCAACTAATTCAAATTACAGCTTTGTATGTTAACTAAAAGGATGTCTTCCTTTTTTATGTGATAAAGTTTGCCAATTACCTGCCTATGGTCGGTGTTTCTCTTAGATCCTCATGCTTCCTCTACCATTCGAACGGGCCGCCACAATAAGCATTAGTTTGCATAAAGGTCTGCATTGAACCCCAACAAACAAACAATGATAGTATAAAAGTAGTGGTACATTAAGGGTTTGGTGTGTGTTTAAGATGCAGCACATACATTTCTTTTCATTTGTTTTTGATTTTTGTGGATTTTTTTGTGTGTTTTTTTTTGCTATTTATATATAATTTTTATTTCAGATGGTGGAAGAATTTGGTAACGATGTTACTCTGTTGATAAGTTCCTTGTCTGGAACAGAATATACTGTACCAACGGAATTATCAGAAGGAGAAAGGATGGAGTATTTCTGCCAGCAGGAGCTCCTTTTGACAGCCAGGATGCCATTTAGAGATTGTAGTAAGATAATTATATCCCTAATGAATTGTTTCAGACATGTTTGAGAATATAATGATGTGTCAGTGTCAGTGATGTCAGTGGTTACTTTTGTGATTTTTATATCTTGGAAAAAATTACCAACATACATGTATAAAGTACTGGTTACTGTTACCTACTTCCCCTAACCACTTTTAATTTTTTAAGCGAGTGTTAAAAATAAAACTAAGAATAAAAGATGTGGTAGACAAAATAATGAATGTTTAGGAATAATCTTGAAAGGATATATGGAATGTGGGGGACAGGCAGCTGTCCATAATTTACGTATATATATATATATATTTATAATATTTAATATTAACCTAGTATCTCAAGTAACTTTGAGATCCAGTGAGAGAGGTATATTGTATGGTTGTCACTTGCTTAGACGTTTGTATATATAAATATTTATATAAAGTCTAAGGGAATCTACCAACCAGAGAACTTAATGAGTAACGGATCGTCGACATATAATTAATATTTAGTACTTTAGTTTGTATAAAATGAATAAATTGTGAATAGATGTAAATAATTTGCACATGTTTTGTTTAGATTGAGGCTTTATTTTCAGCATTGTTCCACATGCATGTTCTTTCCAATGTTCTTCAAAGAGCTGTTATAAACCACTATTCAAAGAAGAATTCTGCAGTTCCTTTCATGCAGCACATATTTCCTTCTATTCCAAAGACATTGTACTCGTCTGCATTACATGTTGTCTGGGTACCTGTTAAGCCTAGTAGGTAGGAAATTTTTACATTATAAAATAGAACAGTTTGTAATAAGATATATGACAACTAGAGTTCGTCTTCTATAGTAAGTTTCACTTTAAATACTTTAATCTTTGAAACTTTATTCCATTGTTACAAATGTTGCTTTCCCAGCAGCAGGGTTGTGTATATAAGTTCTACTCTCCTAGGTCAATGATATTTTTGGTTGGAACTTGCACATGTGTGTTAGTTAGTTCACTCAGTTTTATTTTTACCTGAAACAAATTTGACCAGGCAGGACTTATCTCTGTGTCTAGATTTATTTATTGAATTGATTAGAATTGAAATTACAATAAGACCTTATTTTATACTTTTTGGTAGTCTTTTATTACTTATGACTTTGTTCATTTTACAGGTATGCATCATTACGGCATGTTGTGCCAGCAGTATGCCTGCCTGGGCCATTTGGGGCCCATTTTGATGAGTGTGCTTTGGAGGGAATGGCATGTTGTGCATTTATGTCGAATGCCAATCCTGACATAGATGCAGTGATGGTAGAATGCACACTTTGTGGGCAATGGGTACATGATGCCTGTGCCAGAGTTGATGGCAAAAAAATCAAAGAGGAGGACCCATTCCTTTGTGGATGCGACAGGATTGACAATGGGAAATTTGTCATTAAGAGGTATGCGTTTTGCCATATCAAGCTGAATTTATAGTACAATGAGGTGGTTAGTAGGATTTCCTTCATTTCTGAATTTCATGGAAAACAAACCCAAAAATAAAAGTAAATTGAAAATTCAAAATAGGAAATTGACCTTCTGACAGTCAGGTGCCTTACTGGTACAAGTAAACAAAATTTCTTAATTCTAGAAGTAAATTTTTAAATATTAGAAATTATCTCCCCTTACCTCTTCTGCACAAATTTACTTGTAGAAGTCAATTTTTGTTAAAGCATGAAAATTCTCAATCTTTGCAATGCCATATCATTCTTCTGAGAATTTTCTTTTTGGTCACAATATCTTTCTATAGAAATACAACCTTTAAATAATAACAAGAAATATCAATACGCATGGCTGATTAGTTGATGGACACAGTCTTCAATGATTGGTAATTTGGGAGAGTTAATATCAATGTTTAGCTAATTAGAGAAATGGGGTTTTCATAAGGCATGGAATTTTAATATAAAGAATCTTTAAAGATAAATGCATTAGACTGGTGATAGAATTTTGGATTCCCACAAAGTATTTAGGAGAAATGGATGAAAATGAAATATACCAGTTTTTTTACTTCAACAAGTAAAAAAAAAAGGTTTACTTGTAGAAGTAATAAAAAAAAAAATATTAAAATTGTTTACTTCTTAAAGTAAAAATTGTTTTACTTGTACACATGAGACCCCTGAATGTCTGAAAATTTTGAAGATTAGGAGTCTATTAGTTTCACAAAACATTTAAAAATGAAAATATTTGAATCTATAGGGTATTTTTCTTCTTACTGGATATTACTTAAATTTGCATGTTCTCTTTTCTGTTCCTGAAATATGTTAGGGTTTGTATGTCTTTTTTTCCTTTACCTGAAAACATGCTTTTGTATTTTTATCAAATTTTTATCCAGCAAGGAATGGTACACAAATTTATCTGTAGAGCAGTGCAAGTCTATGGTGGATATTAAGGTGAAAGATTGCATCGTGACCTGTTTGAAAGTGTTGTTTTGAATTCATTGCATTTGACTTGTTCTGTTTTTGTTGATTCTACCCTGGCTTTGTTAATATCCTGCATGTTATCTTTTTTTTTTAGCTTGAAATAATGCAATTATGCCTTACCTGACAGCATGTTAATACCTTTAATACAAGCAAGATTACCACAGAATGAAAATGTGTGTTTATGTGTCTGATGAATAATAAGATTGTTCCATTAAAGCATTTGAGGTACCTGGGGTATGCAGCTTAAAATTGATATTATTGATTGTTGCCAAACCATATTCCTGCTGTGAAAAACTCGACTAAAATTCCAAAGTATGTCCTATCTGGGTCTTCTAATTTCAGAAACCCCTTTCCCAAGTAGAAGAATGGGCATGTTTGTGGTTTTAAATATATTTTTCCCACCAAAACATAGATTCATTTTTCATGATAAAAGTAGAATATCTAACTTTGATAGTTGGAAAAACTAGTCTTGCATGGTAGACTCTGAATTTGTAGATTTGTTATTGTAAGGCCACACAAAATTGATTTTTAGTTCTTTGGATCTTTGGTTGACAAAAATAGGGGCGAGCAAGCACTTTTTTTTTTTTTTTTTTTTTTTTTTTTATTGAAATGGAAAATTTTTGAGGCAAAGGTAAAATTTTGATGGGGCACACAATTTTTTTTAAAGAAAATTTCACTTTTTCAACAGGATATAATATGTGATTCAACTCCATCCTTAAGACTGTTTATGATGAAGAATGGAGGTTTCACAACATTGAGGCGTCAGCTGGCTAGAAGATTTGGCCCTTTTAAGTTTGAAGATGACGATGATGGAAAGCTTGTAAGTTTAATCATTGCTGAAAGAATTTGATTTAAATTTTACTTTATATTAAAGATGTGTGGTATTTGTATGGCTTAATAATTTAACTTGAGATGTAACAAGTTTTTTGCTTGGTTGGCTCTCCTTGGGCAACTTAAGATTATTTTTTAACTTAACTTGGATACTGTGACGTCACCAACGTATTCATCCGCTGTCCGCAAATTCAAATAGTCCCAAACTAAATAATGTTTTAATCTACGCTTGGTACTTACTTTGAACAGGAAAAATATCAAAAATTAAATTATAAGGATTGTTTTTAAATTTTTGACCAAGTTAGGCTTGCATAACCAACTTTGGAGCCGTTTACACTTGTTCGTAAACCACTTCAAAGTTGGTTATTTTGCATAACCTGGTCAAAGATTGAAAACAATCCTTAAATGTAATTGTCTCCAGTTACAGTGCAATGAAGTTACAAAATTCTAGTGTCTGCCCGAGCGTAATGTTTTGTGAACACATCTTAAAAACTTCTTTATAAATTGCATTTAAATATTTGATTTGATATGTTGTTTTGGTTATGAAGCTAACAGTGCCATGTCACCATCTTGTTCAAGCTATTTTGTAGAAGTTTACAATTTAAAAAAAGGGGGCCTTGGTGGCCAGGTGGTCTGGGTAGTTGGTCGATCACACTTTACCTGTGATCACTCAACCTGTCAGCTGTACACATGGGTTCGATACTTGGTGCTGACATCACTATAAAGGGTGTGCTCGACTCGCGTCGTATGTGATAGAGTTTATCAGTGACTCGCCAAAGGCTTGCAGTTTTCTCTGGGCACCCGGTTTCTTCCAACAGTAACACTGACCGCCACGAGATTGTCTGAATAGGCCGAAAATGGCCTTAAACACCATCAAAAAAATATTTTTTAAGAAATGGGAGTACCTTACCTGTTTCTCTAATAAGCATACATCATTTTAGAGGAGGAATGTTGACTACTTTGCTTGGAGCCAGAATCATGTGGGTTGACATGATTTCCTATGGTTATTGATTATTGATCAAATGTATTTGGTAGTTTAGCAAACAAAAGCAAATTAAATGGGTAAAAATGTGTTGTTTTAAGTTATATTCTGTTTAGATCAGTCTTATCATTATTTTCAGTTTGATGACATTTTGGAAGAGTTGGCTAGAAATCTTCCAATAGAGAAACGATATGTATCTCCAGAAACATACTATTTACCAGAGGTTAGTTGTGAGAAAAATTAAGATGGGGCTCACATCAACCCTTGTGAGTTTACAATTGATACTGTTTTGAACTTATTATATTATGAATGTCAAGTACATTTCTCTTTATTATAATTCTCTTACTTTATACTCTTGTGTAATCATCTGATCATCTCGATTTTAATAAGCTGTAAACATGGTAAAATATTTTTTTTTCTTGCAAGAGATTGACAGAAATTTTTGTCAGATCTGCCTAAAGTATCTTGAATTTAATATATGAGTATATTTTAAATTCTGATATATTTTTATTTCTACAGGTACTTCTTCGTGTTATAATGAAGAGGGAAGGAGTTAATAGACTGTTGGCAGAGAAAATTTTGATGGATTATTAGCTCAACTGTTCCAAAGTTCAAAAGTGTATATTACATCTTGTTCATATAATCTCAATCACCTGTATGAAATAAGAACTGAAAATATCTATTATTTGAATGACATGTAAATAGTTGCATCAGTTCAGTTGCACACATATATATATGTATCTTTCATGTATCATAGATACGTTTATGTGTAAGGCCATGCAAAGTTAATTACTTGGTTCTCAGGCCCTTTTTTGTCAAAATTGATGAGGGAGGGCGGCATTTTTTTTTATCCTTTTACTGCTGTAAAAAGTGATGAGGGAGGCATTTTTTCTTCTTTTTTTTTGTGAAAAATATGGCAATGTATAAATCTTTTCATTACTTTATTGAAAATTTCAATTTTATTTCTTCCGATGGTGGCAGAAACATCACAAGTGGTTAATTTTTATGGAAACGTCCAATCCGCTGGTCCCAACGTACCATTTTTTATCTCCGTAAACAATTCCAATAAGGTACAAGTTTCGGAGAAGCCCCCTATTATGTTTCCTGGTAAAACTGGCAAACATTTGTGCCGAATTTGCACAGAAACGATTGACATTTTGTCTAAATGTCAAACGGAAACACGTTTTTTATTTATACATTGTCATAACGATGCTTTAAATCTCATTTAAGCATGATGCGTTTTAAAGTGTTTCACCGACCACGTGATATAAGAGAAAAACAGATGCGGTTGTTTTTTTCGTATGGACAGCGCTACCGCATTTAAATATTTTTTTTTTACTATTTTTGCACAAAAATCGACAATGCGGCGACGAATTTCCACATGCGGGTGGGCCTGAGAACCAAGAAATTAACTTTGTATGGCCTAAGGTATTACTTTACAATATATTTGCTTTGAAATGTGTTAAATTTTTTTTATCAAAAACCATGATATGGTATATGGTTAGACTACTTTCACTGCTATTGGTTTTCTTTGATGGTAATCAATTAATTTTTATTTTATTTGCACTAGCAAGATAGGTTGTAAGTGTCCTTTCCATGAAGTACTTGACAGAAAAGGCATTAAGAAAAACTCATTAAAATGGATTACTCTATTGATATTTTTTTATCCTTGAAATTTTACTTGAGATAAGACCATGGCGTATACACATATTGATTATTATATCTCAAGACAAGGTAGATAAGATGTTTTTGTTCTGAGAAATTTGGCATTATATTTTGAAGTCTTCCGCTTTCCTCTTTTGATTTATGATTGTCTCATAGTCAGTCTATCAATCTTTGTGTTGTTAGTTTAATGTCTAAGAAGAGGTATATCGCATAGTTTTCAACAATTGCATCCTCTTGTTCGTTACAAGATACTTAGGTATCCAAAACAAAAGAAAATTTAAGATACATTCTCAATTTCAGAAGATTTGCCATAATGATTATCATTTTGCACTTGTGGTTATTTAAGAAATCATCAAGGCCATGCCCTTTGTTAATTTTCACATGGATAGCCTGGATAGGCATGAAATTTGTAATTATTTAACATTTTACAATAGTAGTCACAAATGTTAGTCTTAGATTTGGAAACCAGAAGTTAGCATTGGTGTGAAATTGTCTTTTTTAAATTTAGAGTAAAAAAAAAAGAGCATCACAGTATACATGTGTAGTATTTTGTGTGTAAAAAAGTAAATATTATGTATTTGAACGTATAAAGATATATCAAATAAAAATATAGTAAGCCTATTTTTATCATGAAAACTCCTTGTGTCATGTGCACACATGCTAAAAGTTATTGTGTTAATGGTAACATGTACAGGTGTGTTATGGCCAATGAAGGATGTCATTAGAATAATATTTTTTAAAAACCTATGAACAAATTCAGTAGATTGGATTCAAACATCAAATAATTGATGTTGATGGTGTTGATTCCCAGGATGGTTTTCAGCACTAAAAATACAACACCTGGGGTCAATGCATTTGTAGCTCATTTGACCCAAATGGTCAAGTGAGCTAATATGAACACTGCCTCCATCGCTAGCCCGTAAACTTTAACATTTTTGTCTTCTCAAAAACTACTGGGCAGATTTTAACCAAACTTTACAGGAGTGATATATGAAGGTCCTCTACAAATGATCTTCGTTTTGTTACGGTTGAATTAAAAACATGGCCACCAGAGCCTATCTTTGAATTTGATTGGCCAATTTTCTCCATTGACCATGCATCTAAGAACCACAGGTAATACATGAGCTATGCATCTTAAGTACAATGGGTAATACACGATCCAGTCCTCCTAGCTGATCATGTCAACTTTCCATTCAATATATATTATTATGCTTGTGTGTATATATGTTGTCTCTGTAACTATGTACTTTTATAGTTTATGAGAATAGAGTTCATTCATTCATTGAAATCTGTAACTGTAATGATAGCATAGCTTCACAAATCATTTCCTACAACTATCTCAATGTAATTGATGGGTTTTCGTAACTTGATTTTTGCATTTTGTAAAAATGTTTTGTGTGTATGCCAAAAATTCCTTATGTGATGAAATAAAATAATATTATGTGCATTTGTTAATTTTTATTTAACAAAATTATCAAACATCAACTACTAAACATGAAATCTATTTGCAAGAAGGTTAAGAGCAATGCCAAAAAGACAACAAGATATAGAAGTAGATATGTTTGCTGTACATTTCACATGGTAGTTGTAACCTATATGCCAGAAGAGCCAAAATTTTTATATATTATCTCATAGCTTATAAACTAAAACTAGTTCCAATTGAACCATTGTCTTCTTATTATACCCCCCCCCCCCCGCAATGAAGTTGTAGGGGGGTATACTGGTTTCACCATGTCCGTCCGTCTGTCTGTAGACAAATCCTATGTCGTACGATAACTTGAGTTGTGTTTCTTAGAATCTTTTAAAATTTTATCAGCTGTTTACTGGTGAAGACGATTTTCACTTTTGCCGTTCCAGAGTTATTGGACTTGATATGATGGAAAATAGGATTTTTACCGTATGCCATATGATAACTTGAGTAGTGTTTCTCATAATGTTTTGAAATTTTATCAGCAGCTTACCAGTGAAGAGAGGAGTATCCCTTTCATTTTTGACGATTTTCACTTTTGCCGTTCCAGAGTTATTGGACTTGATATGACGGAAAATAGGATTTTTACTCTATGTCGTATGATAATTTGAGTAGTGTTTCTCAGAATGTTTTGAAATTTGAGCAGTAGTTTACTCATGAAGAGAGAAGGGTCTCTTTCTTTTTTTATGATATTCACTTTTATTGTTCCAGAGTTGGGGGCCTTATATTTCATACAATGTCATAGGAAAATTTTAGTAATGTATGATGGTCTCTGGTGAAACTGTACTAAATAATCATTGGCTGGATAATAGAGGAGGGTCCCTTTCAATTTCGGTCGGAACAATCAGTAATGTTTTGGTTATGGAAATAAGTTGGACAGATGTGGGGAGCGGGGGTATATCTTAGTGAGCTGTGCTCATAGTAATACTAGTTGATAGTTAAAACACATTGCATCCAAGCATCTGTGAACTATTGCAAAAAGTGACAGTGCATATGCAACAAGAATGCGTTGAGGCAACACAAATGTCCTGCCTCACAGCCTCTTTGACTTTTTTTTTTTCGAGGAAATATTGGTCCAATCAATTAAGCAATAAGCTGTAGAAAGCCCTTACCCTACAGAATACCAAGTATCAAGTTCCTGCGACTTTATTTTCTTAGAAAAAAAGCTTCAACGCAAACCTTTACAAACGCATAGACTGAAAATCTATATGTCCGATAAACTTTGGTGGGACATGGAAATAGTTAATGGAGAGTTAAACTATACCTCTTAAAACAATATCAGATAACAAGAATATCCTTCTGGATAATTCACAAGCCACATTTTACCTAGATATTGAAATCTTCCCTAATACAAGAACAATGTTTCAAAAAAGCACTTTCTTATGCACTGATAACTGATAATGCATCTAAAAGCCACATGTCATGAATCTAAAAGACTGAATGATTGTGTTTTACGTCCCGTTCAAGACTATTTAGCTTATATTGGGACACCAAGCTTATTGGGGTTGGAAAGCCCGATTATGCAGCCTGGAAAATCCATGAGACCCCCGAGGTAGGTGAGGTGCTTGGGAACCTAGACACTTGTTTCAGACCACGTGATTTAAAGTCAACGACGTTAACCACTCGCCACCCCTCCCCCTGAATCTAAAAGAACCTCGATTAATACATAGGACATGAATCTTAAAACCACGGCTAATAATTGGTTCATGCATGTAAGAACCACGGGTAATACATGTGCCATGAATCTAAGAACCACGGGTAATGTTTGCGCCATGCATCTAAGAACAGCGGATACTACTTGGTCCATGCATTCAAGAACCGCAGGTAATACTTAGGCCATGCATCTAAGAACCACGTGTAATATATAGGCCATTTATCTAAGAACCACAGGTAATACATGGGTCATGAATCAAAGAACCACGGTTAATACATGGGTCATGAATCTAAGAACAACGGGTAATATATATATGGGCCACGCATTGAGTACCACGGGTAAAGCCCCAATCATTATCAAATATAAATGAACGACGAGGTTGCGATCGAAAAACATTATTTCTCGCTTTGGACAGGAATAATACAATGTGGTGGATTATCCGTCAATTAATATTAAACCCAATATTGCCTTAACATTCCCCTTTTCATTTCTGTCAAATAGGCATTTAATTTAATAATTCCAATTACAAATGTTAGCATTGAAGCATAATTGCAGTCTAAGAAACACGAGCGGAATTCCATAAATGCTACCTGAAAAGGCTTCTCCATAGGGAAGAAAAATTAAATTTCTGAAATCTTATAGCAGGTTGCTGTCGATTTGGGAATCGATTAAGATTGTCAATTGACGACTTTTCCCCGTTTATGGTGGTTAAATTCGCACAATGAGTCAAGTTATGCGATTTTTATGTGTAGAAGTTGTGGATTGAATCTGAAAAACCCTGTGTTTGAAGTAATAATCGGCCGGCGCGAGCGCCTCGAAATTTCACGCAGTGCATGTACGCACATTGAACAAGGTGTGTGCCATGTAACATTCCTCTACCTTGAATATTGCTGAATCAGTCTACGAAACACAAGTGGAATTGCATAAATGCTAGCTGAAAAGGCTTCTCAATAGTAAAGAAAAATTAAATTTCTGAAATCTTATAGCAGGTTGCTGTCGATTTGGGAATCGATTAAGATTGTCAATTGACGACTTTCCCCCGTTTTTGGTGGTTAAATTTGCACAATGAGTCAAATTATGCGATTTTTATGTGTAGAAGCTGTGGATTAAATCTGAAAAACACTGTGTTTGATGTAATAATCGGCCGACGGATGCGCAATATGCGCGCGAGCGCCTCGAAATTTCACGTAGTGCATGTACGCACATTGAACAAGGTGTGTGCCATGTAACATTCCTCTACCTTGAATATTGCTGAATCAGTCTACGAAACACGAGTGGAATTCCATAAATGCTAGCTGAAAAGACTTCTCCATAGGGAAGAACAATGAAATTTCTGAAATCTTATAGCAGGTTGCTGTCGATTTGGGAATCGATTAAGATTGTCAATTGACGACTTTCCCCCGTTTTTGGTGGTTAAATTCGCACAAAGAGTCAAGCTATGCGATTTTTATGTGTAGAAGCTGTGGATTAAATCTGAAAAACACTGTGTTTGATGTAATAATCGGCCGGCGGATGCGCAATATGCGCGCGAGCGCCTCGAAATTTCACGTAGTGCATGTACGCACATTGAACAAAGTGTGTGCCATGTAACATTCCTCTACCTTGAATATTGCTGAATCAGTCTACGAAACACGAGTGGAATTCCATAAATGCTAGCTGAAAAGGCTTCTCAATAGTGAAGAAAAATTAAATTTCTGAAATCTTATAGCAGGTTGCTGTCGATTTGGGAATCGATTAAGATTGTCAATTGACGACTTTCCCCCGTTTTTGGTGGTTAAATTCGCACAATGAGTCAAGTTATGCGATTTTTATGTGTAGAAGCTGTGGATTAAATCTGAAAAACACTGTGTTTGATGTAATAATCGGCCGGCGGATGCGCAATATGCCCGCGAGCGCCTCGAAATTTCACGCAGTGCATGTACGCACATTGAACAAGGTGTGTGTCATGTAACATTCCTCTACCTTGAATACTGCTGAATCAGTCTACGAAACACGAGTGGAATTCCATAAATGCTAGCTGAAAAGGCTTCTCCATAGGGAAGAACAATGAAATTTCTGAAATCTTATAGCAGGTTGCTGTCGATTTGGGAATCGATTAAGATTGTCAATTGACGATTTTTCCCCGTTTTTGGTGGTTAAATTCGCACAGAGTCAAGTTATGCGATTTTTATGTGTAGAAGCTGTGGATTGATTCTGAAAAACCCTGTGTTTGATGAAATAATCGGTCGGCGCATGCGCAATATGCGCGCGAACGCCTCGAAATTTCACGCAGTGCATGTACGCACATTGAACAAGGTCAGGGTTAGGGTTATTCTGAAAAACCCTGTTTGATGTAATAATTGCCTGTGGATGCGCAATATGCGCGCGAGCGCCTTGAACTTTCAAGCTGTGCATGTACGTATATTGCACAGTGTGTGCCAAGTAACATTCCTCTACCTTAAATATTATTGAAGCCATCTACAAAACATGAGTGAAATTGGATAAATGCTAGGTGAAAAGGTATCTCAAGAGGTATGAAAGTTGACATTTTTGAAATTTTACAGCAGGTTGCTGTCGATTTGGGAATATATTTTACCTGTAAGGGACCGACCATTTAACTTGTAAGGGGGATTATGGTTTTTTATTTCGTTCAGAATTTTTTTTCGTACAAGAGTTAGAATATCTATTTTTTTTGCGCGCAAAGCGCGAATTTTTTTTCTCCAGAATTTAACATTAGGTTATATGACAAAAATTCTGAATCAGATTTTTTTTCCCTCCACCAAAATCAGAATTTTTTTTTCAGCAATATTGGGAATCAGAATATTTATAAAAAAAACAACCATAACCCCCCCCCCTTTTTTGAAGTTAAATGGTCCGTCCCTAAGGTGGCATGGCCCTGTCTAGAGGGGTAAAATCCATCGTACAGACCAGATAGCTCCACTGTCTAAACCCTGATCAATTTGTACCTGTCTTTTACCTGTAAGGTAGCCCTGTCCAGAGGGGTAAAATCCATCACATAGACCAGATAGGTCCATCATCCAAAACCCGTGTAAACTGGTATGTAGCCTTGTCATGTTGATCAATAGTGTTTTACTGCAGGATTTCCACAGTTCATAATTTTGACCATAATTTGTGTCCAACTGAAAAGTGCTAAAAGAGACAACTTTTGACCTGTAAATTAATGTGACATGTAAAATGTTACTAGAGATAAGACATTGGCGTCTTTTATATGCCCTACTTGATCCCTGGTCTTATGGAAATATTACTAGAGATAAGACCATGGCGTCTTTTGTATGTCTTAAAAGGTTCCTGGTCTTTTGGAAATATTACTAGAGATAAGACCATGGCTTCTTTTGTACATCTTAAAAGCTTCCTGGTCTTATGGAAATATTAATAGAGACAAGACCATGGCTTCTTTTGTACGTCTTAAAAGGTTCCTGGCTTATGGAAATATTACTAGAGATAAAACCACAGCGTCTTTTGTATGTCTTAAAAGGTTCCTGGTCTTATGGAAATGTTACTAGAGATAAGACCATGGCGTCTTTTGTACGTCTTAAAAGGTTCCTGGTCTTATGGAAATATTAATAGAGATAAGACCATGGCGTCTTTTGTACGTCTTAAAAGGTTCCTGGTCTTATGGAAATATTACTAGAGATAAGACCATGGCGTCTTTTATATGCCTTAAAAGATTCCTGGTCTCATGGAAATATTACTTGAGATAAGACCATTGCGTCTTTTATATGGGGATCCCTTTTATATGCCCCCATTTGGTCCTTGGTCTTATGGAAATATTGCCAGAGAGAAGACCATTGCATCTTTTGTACGTCTTAAAAGGTTCCTGGTCTTATGGAAATATTACTAGAGATAAGACCATAGCGTCTTTTGTACGTCTTAAAAGGTTCCTGGTCTTATGGAAATATTACTCAAGATAAGACCATGGCTTCTTTTGTACATCTTAAAAGGTTCCTGGTCTTATGGAAATATTACTAGAGAAAAGACCACAGTGTCTTTTGTACGTCGTAAAAGGTTCCTGGTCTTATGGAAATATTACTAGAGATAAGACCATGGCGTCTTTTGTAGTCTTAAAAGGTTCCTGGTCTTATGGAAATATTACTAGAGATAAGACCATGGCGTCTTTTATATGCCCCACTTGGTCCCTGGTCTTATGGAAATATTACTTGAGATAAGACCATGGTGTCTTTTATATGCCCCACTTGGTCCCTGGTCTTATGGAAATATTACTAGAGATACGACCATAGCGTCTTTTGTATGTCTTAAAAGGTTCCTGGTCTTATGGAAATATTACTAGAGATAAGACCATGGTGTCTTTTGTACGTCTTAAAAGGTTCCTGGTCTTATGGAAATATTACTAGAGATAAGACCATTGTGTCTTTTATATGCCCCACTTGGTCCCTGGTCTTATGGAAATATTACTTGAGATAAGACCATGGTGTCTTTTATATGCCCCACTTGGTCCCTGGTCTTATGGAAATATTACTAGAGATACGACCATAGCGTCTTTTATACGTCTTAAAAGGTTCCTGGTCTTATGGAAATATTACTAGAGATACAACCATGGCGTCTTTTATACGTCTTAAAAGGTTCCTGTTCTTATGGAAATATTACTTGAGATAAGACCATGGCGTCTTTTATATGCCCCACTTGGTCCCTGGTCTTATGGAAATATTACTTGTGATACGACCATGAGTTAGTAGACCCCTTACAACAGAGACAATATAGATACTCTATGAATGATTATGTATCACTTTGATATTCATGAATTAATTTGGTTGTTCTAATAGAGTCAGGATAGAAAACAAGATTAGGAAATTATATGGTCCGATAGGGAATGCCAATAATAATGCAAGTCTTATGTCACAGGAAATATTTTATTACACTAAAATTCTTTGTATTAAGGGAATACGATACAGTAGCAAGGGCAGATAATTACCTTGCTGAATACCGCATGTTGTTTTCGCGACGTCGCGGTTACGACATTGTAGGGTAATTTGGCACCGAAATTGACGATGTCTAGGTTTGTCATGATAAATGCACGGTTTTTTGTTCTGTAGCTAAAAAACAAGCACATGTACCCCCCTTACTTTTTGTCAAAATTCTAAATAAAATCATTGCAAGAATATCACGACAAAATATTAAGAAAATATAAATTGTCATTTTTTTTCTACATGAAAATTTATTCATGAAGAAACCACTAAATAATCCATATTCCACAAATAAGTAGAATTTTTGTACTACTTAATCTATTATTGGCAATGTACATGTTCATCATCTTTGAACGAAATTATCATAGGAAGCTATTGCAAAAAACCGGATGCAATTATCTTTTTTTCGTTTTGAAATTGTGATATTTTCTTTACCGCTATAAAAATTTGTCGAAAAATGGTCGAAATTCGATCGTAAATATCTCGAAAACTAAGTCCCGAAGGTATATTTTTCTTTCCATATTTGGAAAGAGCATGTCGAAATTGACCAAATCACGAATTTGCATGAAAAAATGATTTGGCAATCCCTACTGTATCGTATTCCCTTAAGTGACAAGGTCTACGAATTGTCTACACACAATGTTGTAAAGCAGGTATTTTCGCTAATAATAAATTTGTGGTATTGGTAATAAAAAGTTGTTCACAAGGTTATATTTAAATGATTTCTACATTCATCACAATCAAATGTGTTGAAAATTAATTGTTCAAGAAATGATATAATATATTTGTGAATTTCTTCTAATAGCAAATTAGCAAAAATTTCCCACTTGACAGTTATTCAGTGAATTTGTAGAAATAACTTGATGTAACCTTTATGTTTATGACTGGCATAAATTGTAACAGTCCCATTTAGTAACACCATCCAAAGCACTGAAAATAATTTAAGGCTATTCCATATAAATGGATGTGGGAGGGTAGGAAGGGAAGTTTTATTATAGGACATGGGTCCTGGGTCATTCTTAGTGCATGCCCATTTGATGTTTGTAAAGTTATCTAAAAAGATTGTTGGTTGTGAGGTTATTTGGAAAGTCTCCTACCCTCCCACATTCCTTTTAATGGAATAGCCCTTACTCTTTCATAAAAACTTGCCTTCAGAAAAAATAAAAACCTTCAAGAAAAAAAAAAAAAAAGAGATAAACAGGATCAGAGTAGCCTATCATGTATAAGTTTCATCTGCTTTGTAATACCTCCAAAAGAGATTAAAATCTAATCACTACATAACCATTGCATTGCATAATTGTCCATGTTTCTATTTGTTGAAAAGGTAAAAAAACAAAAACAATGAACAGAAAAGTGCAAATACATAAACGAAATATAATTTTCTGTTCAAGAGGATCATTTTTTCATTCAACCTAACTTTTTCTTCAAAAATTGATTCCTATAGATTATTAAAGAATTCTATCATGATTTGAATAAATCACAGGTAATAATAATTGAACAAAATTGTTAAAAAATTAGGGCTATTCCATTAAAATCTACATCCCATGCACACATTTTGTTTCTTCTATTGGTCCTGAGGTACTGGGGCAAGTTTGTTAGCATTGGTACAAGAGAAAAAAGCCATAGGTCCTGGGGTCTTATATTACTGGTGTTCTCCCCCTGGGATGTAGATTTATGTGGAATAGCCCTTAGCCAAAAGTATTTCACTTCAATAAATGGATAGTCTTAATAATGTATGCATACTGTACAACAATGTACAATGTGATGAAAAAAAAAGCAATTGATGTAAATGTATTAATTTTTGTGGTTTTCTAATTTTTGCTATTTTCGCATTCATGACAGAAGCATGAAAATTAGCACCCTCAAATATATATATTGCCTAATATAAACTACACTAATGATTTTAATACCACCAAAATTGATAGCCTTTGATAGGTCTCACTTAGCGAAATCACGAAAATTGGAATCTGTGAAAATGAATTCATTTACAGTAACTCTTGTAGAAAATCACTAATAAAAATTGCACAAAATCTAATCAAAATCTGTCCATAAGATTACAAAATTTCAATACATAAATCTAACATACCAAATTTTAAGTAATTACAATTGGTCATAACAACATCTATACTAGGAATATTGAGCTATATGCATTATTTGCATGTAGTTATCTATATAACTGTTATTAACAATGCAATGTCTATGATTTCTTATTAATGTATTTCATGTTTTTATTCCAAAGATAAAAACAGCAATGGTGCATAAAGTTTTCGGCAGTCATGTAGGACAGTTGGTCTTTTATTCTCTTGAGTCCAGCATTTGCCTGTTCATTTGTTTGACTATTCAGTCCTTTCAGCATTGGATACATGTCAAGACAATATCCACAGCTACAACCTATTGAAATATATAATGTAGTATTATATTAGAGATTATTGTTAATCATATGATAAACAAAATATATGAAATCTTTTATACACTGTAAAATCTGTCTTAACCCAGACTAAACCGGATCACTGTAAAAACATTTTTAGAGTACCTTTGCAGTATTTAACATACAGTTTCAATATGAGTACACACAATTCCTGTATAAACAGATCAAAATCGTCTACAGTATAGTCCAAAAGGGGTTAAACTTAGAAAGGTTTCAACATATGTGTCAACTTCTTAAAGACCAAATGTGAGAGATCTACCGCAGTGTCATGGTTGAAATGCAGGAGAATACATAAATTTTGGCAAATTTTACCATTTTTTAACCCCTGCAACGAATGTGGATTGGGTATATAGATTTACCCTTGTCCATCCGTCCATACGTACATCTCAATTATGTTAAGTTTTGCAATTAGCTCCATTTCTCCGAAACCAATGGATATATATCAATAATATTTATTCTCTACAGGCGTCTTCTATAGTACAACACAGTTCAGCAACTCTTAGGTTTTTATGACCTACATTTCACATTTTCGAAGCTGACATGTAAGGTAACATTTGGATATCATATCATGTCTAATCCTACGATAACCTGTGGGAAGACTATTAAAACAACTTACCGATATGATTATCCCAATGTAGTCTATCTACTAAAAATATGGTATTTTTGAAGAAACCTGGATCTCGATTCAAACAGTATGCATGTAATGCACATGCATTATCATAAATCACTACTTTTGGAGCTGAAAATACATGCAAAGTATAGAAGATAAAAATAGATTAACATTTTAGAACCACCAAATATATGCCCACTTGTTTGTTATTTAAGGTATGATTATCACTAGAAGTTGGCATCTTCAAAATCTTACCCACTGAAAAGAAAAGGAATCTATATTTATATTCTACCATAAAAATGTACATCTTGAAAATTCAAAAAAATTTGTAAGGCATAGTCTTACATAAATAACATTCGTCGCAGGCGAGACAAAAACATCCAAGTTAAAAAAAATTCAATCATGAATGACATTCAAGGTATGTTTAACACACTTTGTCCACAAATGATAAGCTGAGTCTGAATGTCAACATGCTTGGTAGGTGTTTTATGAAAATCAGAGTAGGCTTACCCTACAGGTGCACCTGGTCTGGACGGAGGCCCAGTTTCCCAACATATTTCATACTTCTTGTTTATTATGGTTTTTAATTTTCTGAGCATTTTGTCTCATGTTGTCCTTGTTTTCATGGCCTTGTCATTCGACATGACGTTTGATACAATCCTATCATTTGAATTGTGTTATTGTGCGTCTTCTCTTTTCTTGATAATGAAAAAAAGCAGGCAAATGGAAATGATCTGAACATAAGGTTTTAATTACCTGTTTTAAACCTTGTCCTCAAAATTGTGAATGGAACATTTGGTGACTCCATAGTCTGCATGACCTGAAGACCATAGCATACCCCTTGAAAAATAAAAAAAGTAAATATATCAATTTGTTTTATAATTGTGAAGAAACAATAGAACATTTCAATTTCAGTGATTTTTTTAATCTTTGTACATACAGGGGAATTACACAACAGTTTACCGAAAATTTTGTCAGTGTGGTGGTGTCTCCAGAGCATTTGTCCCAGATCTTTTCTTATTTAGTTATAACTTTTCATATGCAGAATGAACATAGATCCAAGTGAGCCATGGGCTCACAAATACCCCTCACTCTGGTCCTAACTGAGCCCCTTCCAGACTATATATGGTAGTTTTGAAGGAGTTGTGGATTGCAAAGAGGTAACCCTGTATCAATACTAAACAGAGGTACCCTGTAACAATACTAAACGAGGAATCCCAAAATGTCCCACTAAAACCCCTTTTGCAAGAAATAAATACATGGTGCACAACTAAAGTACTTACTTAGTAACTTGTACAAGCTTCATGAACATCCATTGATTACATAAGAAGGAGTTGTGGATTGCATAGTGGTACCCTATACTTATGCTAAACAGATAATTCCCTAAATTTTCCTATCTCCCCGTTCCCAACTGAGTAAAAATAAATGCATGGTGCACAACAATGTGTTATTATTAATTGTATACATTTCCCTCAAATCAATTAGTTAGTTAAGGAGGAGTTGATGAATGCAGAGTGTTGACCAATATTAATGTTAAATGGGGAATCCCCTAAATGACCCCTTCCTGAAATGCCCCTCTTAAGCCATCAAGACAAAAAATCAATACATGGTGCACAACTTCAATGCTTACCGAGTAACTTATATAAGGTTCATGAAAATTCGTCCAGTATTTAAGGAGGAGTTGTGGATTGCTGAGTGGTACCCTATACTTATGCAAAATTATGAATCCCTTAACTGTTCCTTCCCTGAAATGCCCCTCCCAAACCCTAAATACAGAAAACAAATACATGGTGCACAACTACAATGCTTACTTAGTAACTTGTATATGTTTAATCAAAATTCATTATGTAGTTAAGAAGCTGTGGATTGCAGAGTGGTACCCTATACTAATGTGAAATGAGGAATCCCTTAATGCCCCCTTTGAAAAGCCACTCATAAACCCTCCATGCAGAAAATAAATATATGGTGCAAAAGTACACTGCACATAGATGTTATAAGTTTGGTTGATCCATAGAGTGGTTTAGGAGGAGATGTGGATTGCAGATATCACAGACGGATGGACGGATGAACGAACAGATGGAAGGATGGACACCATGAACACTATATACCCCCCACCTAGGTGGTGGGTCTAATAAAAATGCTAGTTCACCAAAACATACCATGTGGACAGTAAACTGTAAACACTCCTGGAAGCAAAGATGGATGACCTTTGTACTTTTTCTGACAAGAATTGTCACTCTTTTTTTCATCCATACCATAATGCCCTCGTGGTCGACAAGTTGATAAAGAAGGAAAGAATGACATTTCTGCCTCCTCTACAGCAAATGGAGAGTCATCAATTATGTCACAATTGTCAAATGGGTGTATAGCAAGTTCCCACAACTCGCCTAACAAAGGTCGCAATTCTGCTGGAGCTGAACTTCCACATGAATTTTCAAGTAATGTAAAAAGAACAGGAATGTTATTGTGGAGGCTCTGCCACATGACAGGATCACATTTGACATCTACACCTTTTACAAGGCTTTGGATCAATTTATCAACCTCCTCAGAGGGATGAATATATCCACATACTGGAGACTTAGAAGCTAGTGATGTTAAGAAATTTGAAAACATGTTAGGTAGCTTTACTGTTCCATTGTCAATGGACTTAATAAAAAGATATAATGTAGGATAGGAGTGCAAATAACGCATGAGTTCTTCCTTTTCTTTCATATTCAAGACAGAAGTTTGTTTTCCTCTGTAAATATCACCTCCTGTGGCATATCTCTGCACTAGCTTTCTTGTCTTTTCCTCCTGAATAAATACTCGGTCCCTGAAACTATAATCAATTTTGTTTTCAAAAACACATGCTCTTGGAAGCCTAAATCGCTTTAATCATTACATTGTATTTTTATCCCTGATCAACATACTACAGTTCTAAATGATATGAAAAATAAAATTTTCATTTCTAGAAAATGATATTAACTGATATAAAACAAGCTTTTAAACAATCATATAATTCGTTGTAGAAAAGTAGACTCATATGAAACCTTTATATTCATATTTTCAAAAAAAAAGTCAGGTACATGAATATGTCAGTATCATATAGTCGATCCTTATTTGTGACATTACAAACCTAAAAGGTCACTTACATCCAATAAAGAAGAGATAAGTTCTTAATCCTACTATATGAGAAGTATCGTTTTAAGCAAGAGCATAAAAATTGTGTTCCATAAAGGCTGTTAAACAGACAATGAATTGTGTTTGTTTCAGCAAAATTATTCAGTTCAAATATTTCAATACTAAATAAATTCATTAAAATTCTGATATAAATGAAACAATGTTGATTATTTTGCCTTCTAAACATACCCTGACTTCTTTTTTGATGAGGTTTTTGTTGGCATTTCAGTATTCTTCCAAGACCACATGCGACGTTGGAATGACAAGGATGTTCCATCACATATGATTATTTCAGGACCATCTCCTGAGCAATCTGGACATGAAAAACCATTCTCAAAATCAATGTCGAGTAATTTCAAAAAAGACAGCCAAGCACTCCGCAGTTTGTGGTATGAAAAACATTCCAGAATCTTTTTATTACCATAGTCATTGTGGTCCTCCACAAATACCGAGTAAAAGGTATACAGAGGGCGTCTACAAAATAAAAATAAAATATGTTGCTCAAAACATTTTTTGTGTACTGAGGTTATTTTAGCTTTTGAGTGTTTTATGTCATGTTGTCCTTTTTCCCAAAGTAATCTTTTCCTCTGAAGCTGTTCAAGCATGCACCAAAAACAATTAGGCCTCCATGAAAAAGTTCTGAAACAAACTTGCCCATAACATTGAAAATTCAGAATCTCACAAAATTAGACCCTTCACATTCATTTTTAGTGAATTTTCCTGACAACAATTTCTGAAAATTTAACTGCATAGTATAACACATACAAATTGTTAAATCATACCTTCCATGGAGAAAGCTGTGCATGTAAGAACGAAGGATGTCATATCCAACCAGGTCTCTTCCCATGTTTAAAAAGCAGTGGTCTTGACCATCAAAAAGTGTCACAGAGTCACAATCCAAACACGGTCGATAGTAAACTACAACAAATAAAAAGTTAATACAATATCTAGACCCTAAAAAGGCTTACTTAAGATGCAAGTAA
>MJUT01050402.1:95122-106115 GCA_002080005.1 Gigantidas platifrons | reverse complement strand
AACACATTTGAATGGGAGGTTCAATAAATGGTATGACATAACCGTTTTTTATTGTGTCCAAAACAAAAGAACTGGCCCCTATTTTTCCCCAACAGGCCACGTGTCGTGCTAAGCTACCCTTTACACCCTGACAATTTTCAGAACATTTACTCATATCTTCAAAATATTGAACCTGTTCAAGGAAATGGGTAAACTCATGTGATTCATCAACCCAGTTTAAGTGTTAACATAAAACATATTTATCATTAACAACAGCGCTGCATGCAGTAGTTGAAGTTGTCTCACTATTTGGAGGCGTTGATTCTGGCACCAGTGTTGTTTGTTGACTTGGCGATGAGAAGTGGACAGTTTTTCCTCCAATGTCCGAATTGTCTGTAGGCATGACACACATCCCAGGCGCACGGCTCACGCCGTGCAACGCTCCCACGAAAGGGCGGCTGACGTTGATACATCTGTGCGAATACTGGATTAGGATACGTATCGGGTATGGCTGTGGACGACTCTTTGATCTCTCTTTTGCGACACGTAGAGCCCTACTTTCCGCTTGTCGTATTTTCTTTTCGTCGTCGCTGTCGTCCGTAACGGCGCTGGATTCATACTCGCGTACTGTGCCCCAGCCAGCGGGGGAAGAGTCAGCAATACGGATCAACTTGTTCCGGCCTTTAATTTTGCCAGTAATGTCTAGGACGAACCTCAGTTGTGTAAGATCAACTGGAAGTTGTTTGTACAACTTTTGCAACATTTCAAGCACTTCTTCATTGTTGAATCTTGTTACCTTCGCTCTTGAACTTTATCTTCTTTTTCAGGCTATCTTGTTCCTGAATGAGTTCCGACTTCAGGTCGCCAAGTTTCACATCTAGTATATTCTTGAACAGGTTTAGCGTATCAACCAAATCAGCATTTCTGGAATCCCTGGAGATAGGAATATTACATTACTGTTGTTCCTGGGCATCGTCATTGATGTCGGGAGATTGCTCTGCCATAGTAGTCGTACTTTACTGTCTGACTGGCAAACTTCGAATGACGAATTCAATTCTTAAAATTACCGCATAACTTAATTTTGCACGATCTAAACATGTATACAAATTGTCATCCGATGTGACAATTTTACTTTAGCCAATGAAAAACTACTACATAATAATATAAACATTAAACCACGTGTGGTAGTAAACAAATACATGTGCTCTAGTAACATTTGTAAATATATATATATACATATAAGATGTGAGCCACTACATAATCTACATATAAGGTGTGAGCCACTCCACTACATAATCTACATATAAGGTGTGAGCCACTACATATAAGGTGTGAGCCACTACATATAAAGTGTAACCCACTACATACATATAAAGTGTGAGCCAATATATAATCTACATATAAGGTGTGAGCCACTACATAATCTACATGTAAGGTGTGAGCCACTACATATTAGACTTTGAATGTGTTTAACGCCACCTTCAACAATATTTCAGTTATATCATGGCGACCAGTTTTAGTGGTGGAGGACATGCGGCTTACAATATTTTTCGGGGTGTTAGCCACTACATATAACACTTGTAATATTTTTTCCGGTATGACCATAGAACCTTCTTCTTTGTCTATTGATGTTGCTTATTTATCCCTTTTCAGAAACAAAGACGTGTTGAATGTCAGGTGGAGGGGTACAAAGGCCTTGTGGTGAACCTTAAACGCCACATGCACCTTTGTCACCCCGAAACCGTCTTGGAGACCTTGGCAGCGCCAAAGAAGAGAGTGTATGAGCGCAGGGAGTGTGTGCGCTGGTGACCAGGAGGCTGGCCCTCCATCTCCAGCGCATGCATGGAATGCAGAAAGGCGAGGGGCTGCAGGCAGCGATGAGAAGAAGCAAGGTCAGGAACGACGACACCCCGGCGGTGCTCGCCCTTGACAAATGTTTGATGGATTATAAGTAAGTGATAGTGTCTGCATATAGCATGAATATTTAAACAAAACACCATATAGCATCAAGCTTCGGGTCACAGACGGGACTATTTGGTCTTGGGTCTGCCTTTGTCCATCTGGCAACCTAATGGTGTCAACGACAGCATGGAGACCTGATGTTTTATGTTATATGAATATGTAAAGTAAACGATACACCATGTAGCATCAAACTTTGGGTCACAAACGGGACAGTTTGTTCTTTGGTTAGCCTTGGTCATTTGGACAGTTTGTTCTTTGGTTAGCCTTGGTCATTTGGACTGTTTTCCTTCAAACATTTGAGAACAGGAGGAAGGTGCTCAGTAGATCTAGGAATGATGACACCCCGGCGCTGGTCGCCCTTGATAAATGTTTGATAGATTACAAGTATGTGATATTAAACACCACAGGGTTCATATACTTAAGTGTGAGCCTCTACATATTGCACTGTGAGCGACTACATATAAGGTGTGAGCCACTACATAATCTACATATAAGGTGTGAGCCACTGCATAATCTACATATAAGATGTGAGCCACTACATGATCTACATATAAAGTTTGAGCCACTACATATAAGGTGTGAGCCACTGTGACCAGAGAAAAACCCCGCTGTGAATACCAAAAATAAAATCACAAATAGTTGGTATGCGTGTAATTATTTCTTACTTGTTTGATATCCCTTTTAACTAATTCAGTAAAACTAATGTTATTGTTTTCCATTTCAGCGAGGGATTGACGAAGAAGAGGATCCTTTGCCTCCATGCCTCCACCCCCACCCAAGAAGAAGAATGTGCGCTGGACGATTGACTATTTATTTATTTATTTATTGCACATATTATTTATTTATTTATTTATAACTGTACATATAAATTATTTATTTATTGATAACTGTACATATTATTTATTTATAACTGTACATATGAATTCTTTATTTATTTATAACTGTACATATTTTATTTATTGATAACTGTACATATAAATTATTTATTTATGACCAGGAGTGGGTAATTTGCGCGCCTGCTGCCTTCCTTGGATGTGGTAGCCGTTTCTCTTGCTCCCTCTCCGGAATGGAACCCTGATTCCCCGTTATCCGTTACAACCATGGTAGGCATATCACGTACCATCGAAAGTCATTAGAAAGATACGCCGCAGGCTCGAGGCCGTGCGATCAGCACAAAGTTATCCAGCATTACCAATGTGACGGGCCTTGCGACCCAACTTGTTTTGATCTAATAAACGCGCTCTTTCCCGAAGGATCGGAGCTTTGGATCATGTATTAGCTCTAGAATTACCACAGTTATCAAAGTAGGATTGGACGATCTAAAGAACCATAACTGATTTAATGAGCCATTCGCGGTTTCACTATGTAAAAGTATGTAATTAGACATGCATGGCTTAATCTTTGAGACAAGCATATGACTACTGATCAACCAGATAGGTACATAACCTATGCATCCCCTTTTTCCGTGCGTCGCCGCAGCTGAAAGGACTGATGCTTCTACTAGGATGAGCCGTCGTGCGTCTCTGCTGGGAAGAGTTACCTGCAGAGGCCCGTCCACTATGCGTATTCCTTCCGGCAGAACGAAGCTCTGCCTTGCCATCGATAAAGTAGCCTTCTCCTGGGCTATCTCCGTCTCTCGGCGATAGATCGGATGGAACTCCGCCTTTGTACCGTGCGCAGATCGTATCCAGGCTGGCCGGGGCAATCTCGTCGAGACTAGTCAGCTTGATGTATTATGGCTAATACAGACCGACAGTGCTTCTCTGGTCCTAAGTTTTTGTAGCGGACTGCAGGGGTCGTAGACATGTGCCTAGGACTAGGCAGCCACTATTGCGTCTTTATTAACGTTCTGTGGTAAAGCCTTACCCGGGACCCCAGTCGCCTGAGACCCGACGGGACTTTTTTTTGTCCTTTGGTACGTTTTGGTTTGCCATGTTTTGCTGTAATGATCCTTCTGCAGGTTCACCTACGAAACCTTGTTACGACTTGTTACTTTTTCAACCTGATCTTTGAAGATGATTTATACGCAAACATTTCCCGTGAAACGAAGACATACGCCTAAAATTGTATGGAAAATACGCCCGATAAGACGTGGTACCCTACGGACACAGAAGAAATTAAAGCTCTTTTGTGTGTGCAGATCGTTATGGGTGTACTTACCAGAACCTGCACAGGATATGTACTGGTACAAAGATAATCTATTCCACCCATCTTGTATCGAGATGAAAATGCATAGGAGAAGGTTCGAGAACCTGATGAAGAATTTTCACGTGGCAGATACCACAAGAAATCCACCACGAGAAGACCCGCATCACGACGAGCTTGCTCATGTTAGACCAATAACTGAGCCCCACAAGGAAGTGTCGATCGACGAAGCCATGGTTGGATTTTCTGTACGATTTGGCTTCAAACAGTATGTACCAATGAAGCCAACGAAACGTGGCATCAAAGTCTGGGTTCGTGCTGACCCACATAATGGATATATAGGGGACTTCCAAGTTTATACAGGCAGACAAAGCAACAACCCTGTGGTGAATCTTGGTGGCAGGGTAGTGTTAGACCTGATGAGACCCTTAATTAACTTAGGCCATCATGTTTACACCAACAGTTTTTTTTTACCTCACCTGATTTATTTCTCCAGTTGTGGGGGGGCAGTCTACGTATGGTTGTTGGACGGTTCGGTTCAACCGCAATGGCTTATAATTACCAACAGGTCTGGACAAGATTAAGTTGAAGAAGCAAGGGAAAAGCATTGTGAAACGTTTTAATATACTAGTAATGGTTTAATAAATATCTATAAAGGCTAAAATCAGCCTTCATCTAATTTTGTACAAATCAGCCTTCGTATGTCTAGAGGGATTAAATATTTGTTTGCAACTATTATTGTATAAATATAGTACTATTACTAAAAAAGGATGATCAATATTGTTTAATTAGTGGCAACTGAAATATATAATATTCCATTGGTATCAATATGGTAATGAATATTTTTGTGTGGTGTAAAACATTTTAGAAGTTTTATCAAATAAATATAGAAACAGTAAGTCTACAGTAAAGAATGAGATGGTAACACACATATACAATAAAAAAAACAGTAACAGTTGATTTTTTTAAATTTATTTCCGATAATGCAATATATTATAGCAAAACAACTACATTCCGTATATTCCGGTCTGTGTCGTACTCATTTTCTTCATTATCGTTCATAATCTTTACGATTAACGATCTTTAAAGGTTTAGTAAAAGTAAAATTTATACATTTCCGTGAATTGTATTGTTTTTTAACTTAAAATTGAAAATGTGAGTCGTTTCTACCCACTATTTATTTCGTTATTCTCTGTGCACATGGAAGTTCCTTTACGGATATCTCAAACAAAAGTATTTGGGACAAACTTGTACATAATAAAATATTTTTGTCGTTTGTTGCTCTCCAAAACATACCCTCTTTTTTGGGCCAAGTAAACCGCAGTTATTATATTCATTATGAATGCTACAGTAGCATTTTATAGATGCAAATGAGAAAATACATATATGCAAAACTATGGTTACTCTAAACATTGAAAACTAAGACAATTATATCATACACAAACAGATACATGTAACACGATAAAAAATACTGGTCAGCGAGTAGTTCTCGCCATTTTTTATCCAATATTTTTAAGAAGCAGGCGAGAAACCATTGTTTCACCCCATTATTATTTTGGATGACCCATAACGATTTACCTACGAAATGAATTTTCATAAAGGAGAGCGCACGCTGATCGGGGATCCATTATTACGATGTTGCGTTTTTTAACAGAAAATGGCCGCAACAGAAGCAATACGATATTTTCTAGTCATTTCCATTCCGGCAGACACTCCTGTTTTTTCGTTTACTGATCACGTGATTTGACGTAAACTGCAGGCATCATTACTTTCGGTTTGGGTAGCAACGCCTGACGTGAATGTAAATACAACGTCATGCGCGTCATTTACGGTAACGATGGAAAGGCCCAAACTTTCCAAGGACTGGTGCTGTGTTCCTCAGTGTAAATCTGATGGAAGGAAGCGTGGGAAGTATGCATACTATAGCATATCCGTTGTCTTTTTTGTACAGCTTGAGGCGATCATCATTCCAATCACACTTTTTTAATAAATATATAAGTATATCACACTGTTCAATATTAGGCAACAGTTTTAAATCCGACGACCATATCCGCACTTGTCCGATCTCACACACAACCTGTGTTACACCGTTCTCCGTTATTATTCTCCTGTTAATTTGTGAAAGTTCGTAGTCATTTGTTGATGTTATTTTCTCTCTCTGAATCTAATTCTTGGGCAAGTTCACATCACTTGACTAATTCATGTTTTCTATGTGCCTCTATGCTGTAAATATTCCTTTAGATCGGGAACCTGCCATCGGAATAAATCTACTTGAATATCATGATAATAATGATAAACGTAATCTGCTAACGAACCGGAAGTTTAGATGCCTGTTGTTTGGTTGCTACGATACGCCAATCGTACCTCCAATTTGAAAACCGCTTTAACCCGAAAATACCGTATTCTCGCCAACTTTCAGCAATATGGTTTTTGGTGAAGCTAAAGCATTATAAGGAAAGAAAAACGGCATTTTTTAAGATTAAAACCCTTTCTTAAAAAGTTTACCGGTTTTTATGTTAGTTTGTAGAAAACTCTGATAATTATTCATCGGTTTTAATAGCTGTCATGCCATCCCCACGCCGCTTCCCCATTCCGTAAAATACACCCTTTTCAACTGTGGTTTACCTGATAATTTTCATGTAATAATTCCAGTTTTTCTAGAATTAATTTAAATACTTTGTCCATATTTTGTTTCCAAATGTGATAATAAAGGATCCGTCTATAAATTAGCGGTCAAGGTAATTGATGTATTTTGGATTGTAGGGATGAGTAATAAGGCAAAGTGTTATAATTTTTAAAAGATTTGTAGAAATAAATTGGAAATATGGTGTCACTAGATTCCCCGATGATCACACCATGTGTTTTTCAATTTTAAGAGTACCGACACACGTGACCCCCTGTTGGTGTTATGACAGAATGTGGGGTGCAGTAGGGTTTTTACTAAATTTTAATGATATTTCACAATGAGATTTGATGAAAATTTATACGAAGGATTGGGTACGGCGTCCTTTAATGATGGTGAAAAAATCGGACGAAAATTCGCAAGCGTTCGCGCTAAATGGGAAAGTTGGCGAGAACTACTCGCTGACCAGTAGTCTATAACTATACAGTTTGCCCTTGAGGTCAGCCTTCGACCTAGAATCCTATTTACGTTCTATTTGACGGGATAGTCATATTTTACACGATTGATTTATTGATGTTTAACGTCCAGCGAGCAATTTTTCAGCTATATTCAGGACGAGAATAATTTAAACGCCACGGGACTCGAAACAAGGAAATGTGATGGGTAGGGACGGAGAATTTTGCCAGTGCAACAGGTCTCCTATGGACCACTCATCATGATCATAATGCTCATAATGAGCTGTTACACTGGGTTCTTTAACGTGCGAAGAGGGTGGCAATCTCTCAACACGGGACCTCGGTTTTATTTACGTCACATCCAAAGGACTGGTTGGTTGTCAATTTATATATCCCGCAAAACCGACGGACGCCCCTTCAAGTCGAAGAAGCTTTCGGTCCCATTTCTATACACCGGGGTTGACCCTTTTTTAGGGGGTAGACAGTTCCCACTTCCCTGCCCCTGCATCCCACTTCCCTCCCCCTAGATCGCACTTTCCTCCCTAATTTTGTTATTCGACCACCTTGTAGATTTTCATTGTTGGTTGTGGTTAAGGTTCATTTGTACACTGAAAAAATGGCAGTGCATTTACCTAAATACGGTCGACACGGACTGTGGTGTCAAATCAGATAAGCTGCTGAATAGCTTCCCCTGATATTTTGTTTTTGAATGCAATTTTCTTAAATAAATAGACATATATTAACTTCCTTAACCTTTTGAATTCTCTTTTTTCTGATCCTAGTCAATGTTAAAAATTTGGTTTTTCATTGTTTATTTGAAACTATCCATATAACAAACTACATGCATTTGAATGCAATTTACTGTATTCATGTGTAAAATTCTAATGAAAAGAAATTGTACATGTTTAAGAAGTGACGTCTCCAATATTACCTTCATCGGATACAATACGAAATGTGCACATTTTTGGAAACAAAAAAAGTGAGACAAAAAAGTAAGTTCTTTAATATTGGTCAAATTTAATACAAAAATCAAATACATGCATCTAGTGTAAGCTAAGCATCATCTAGATAATATTTTGGTCTGATAAAGATCGATAAAACCTATCAATAGAGTAAATTTCATGATCTATTTTCTCGTTCACCACAAGCACTGGAATTGACTATTACAGAGTTTGTAACATGAGTAACAGGGCGGACACTGCGCGAGGAGCAGGAGCTGCTTACTCTTCCAGAGCACCTGAGCTCATCCTTTCTTTTTAGTTGGGTTCGTGTTACTCAAGCTTTAGTTTTATGTGGTGTCATGAAGACCATTTGTTTGTATTGCTGTATATTTTTACTTTGGCCATGGTGTTGTCTCTCCTTCAATTTTAATAAATTAGTGTTCGAAATTAGCAGAAGACCTATAGACAATGTCTAGGAAAAATCGTGCAGGTCTAGTCAAAATCCAAAGAATTTTACATATATAATACAGTGAGATGTGTGTAAAATTACTGTCGGTCTATGATGACCAAGATTTTAGTTTCGCACATTTCATATTTTTGATTTGCCCCCTTGGTATCTTACTTCTACTCTTTTTTCAGGTGCTTAACTGATAAATTTCAGATGTCAGTCATTGCATTTTTACCATTCTTGATTAATTCCTAGTTCTAGCTCTTCGGACACAAGACTTCGAAAGAAATAAGCGGCGAGATATAATTTTATTTGAAAAAGTTTTTTTTTGTCAAAATCTGTCAATTTTTGGAGGAGTTTATTATAAGTGGAAAACAGGTCATTTGAAAAAGAATTTTGAAATAATTGATTTTTGAAGCATGCAACAAATATTACTAAATTTCTAGCACAACATACACATTAGCCAATGCAATTGTATCTAGATTAGTGTACATGCTAAATGCTCCAGTGCGAGAAGCTAAATTTTGAGGTACCATAGACCCATCTTTATTTATTATATACAAAATTTAGAAAATTTACCATAGCCATGCTTGATTTATCATAGACATTGGCTATGGGTCTACCACAAATTTCGCACACTGAAATAGTGACCGGTTTATGAAATGGCACCCTGCATTAACAAAGAATTTTATGATTTGATCTGACTTGATTGACTTGTCTTGGACACTGAATCTATCAGAAAGTATCAAAACTGGATTATGGGCCATCGATTACCGTAGTGTTGTGAGTTTCAAAATATTCCTGATATTCAGGAGACATATGGATCGCGTATAAAATTAATACCATGCAAATCAGCATCCTCCTTGATAACGATTTCTAGCGCATGACACCACTCCTCCTCGCTGTCGATGACAACATTTTCTTGTTTGCCCTTTCAAAAACGCACACTTTCAATGTCAAACATTGATACATTATGTTTTGAACATCGCTCTGAAATTTTATGCTGCTTTATTTTTTTCAGAAGATCTGAGAAGGTCTCCTCTGCTCAGTTTTGTGCTCAGGTATATGAAATAATTGTCGACTGCATTAATCTCATTTCTTCTAAATCATGTACAGGAAACGTCGAAATCCAGAGACGGACGATGATATAAAATAGTGATTCATACGAAGATAACGTGTAGTTGATCGTAGTTATGAACAGTTTTACATTGTTATAACGGACTGATCTCAAATGGTTGACTACCGCCGCCGATTTTGACCACTTTAAAACTTTTTGTTTCATATTATTTAAAATATATCCCGCCCTATATCTACATATTCCCGCTTCATAACATCCCGCTTCTCCCACTTCCCGCCCCCCTGTCCACCGCCTCCCTTTTAGAAGAGTAGTGCCTCTAGGACGGAGAAACCTGGTGCCTATTCTACACCCGGCACACCCTCTGGGAGGGGGTTCATATTTTACAAAGTTAAAGAAACGTTTTAATATAATGATTTAATTAATATTTTAAAAGACTGAAATCAGCCTTCATATGTCTAGATGGATTACTAAATATTTGTTTGCAAATGATTGATTGATTAATTGGTGTTTAACGCCAACTTTCGCAATATTTCAGCTATATCGTGGCGCGACCAAATTTATAATTACCTTAGGCACATACAGACCCTGGATCGTATAAGTTTACACTATGCACGAAACGCAAACGAACGGACGCTTCACACGAACGACACGAAAAACGCACGATATACGAAGCAAACGCACGATACACGAAACAAACGCACGATACACGAAGCGAACACACGATACACGAAACAAACGCACAATACACGAATAGTATCGTGTTATTATTAGTTGCCTTAAGACAGTATTCCTTTTGGCAGAGCGATAAACATTCCTGTTATACAGTGAGTTCCGTAATTGTACAATTTGAACTCGAGAAATATTTTGGTTAATGGATTTCAATGAATTTTAAATCGGGAAAGGACATCGTATCATTTTATAAATTATACCGTGATAATATATAAATGGATATGGAGACTATTCTATATAATCGCTTTTCTAAACCTTTCAGCAGGTGTGTAACATTGCATTTTACTATCATTACATAATTGATTTAAATTTCGTCTGAGTTATAATCGCCTCTTGCTTAATCACACCCCTTAACCACGTCGCGCAAAGTATGTTTCCTGACAGGCAGATAAGATCATTAAAATACCGGAATCACATCCGTTTACAATTATGGCTATTGTTAATAGACGATTCCGTAGAAAAAAGAAATCCACCAAGTGTAGAAACCGATTTAGAAATACTTCTGCAATGCAGTTGTTCAAGTTAAATAAAAACGTATTGAAAGCCAAACAACACGTCATCAATCTATCGAAATAAAATTAACAGATCATGATTACATCTTATTGTCTAGAGGTTTAAAATTCATACCGAATC
>MJUT01050402.1:59211-79976 GCA_002080005.1 Gigantidas platifrons | reverse complement strand
TGTGATAATTTATTATGCTGGACATATATTCTCGTCGAGCTTTGCTACTACAGTTTATGTTTAATTAATGTGGATATTGTTTGTATGACAAAAGTTTGGCTAAAAAAGAATGCAAGTTTTGGATTGGTAATATTGATTTTATATTGGGCCACGATTGACATTGAGTGACGTCACATCACTGATAGATCAGCAACAGATCCAGGTGGCGCTATAGTAAAAACCGGATGTAGATTGTTTATTCGTGAAAAGGTACGTTATTACGGTACAAATATATACACTATCTATTTGAAACAATGATGAAAACATTCATACTTGGCAGTTCACATGTTACAAGATTGGCCAATTATTTAACACGAACTGGCGAACTTAATTTAGGCGATTATGAAGTCAAAATACAAGGTGTGAATGGCGGGTTGGTGACGGACATGTATCGATATCTTGTTGATATTTATGATTTTGGACCACATTCAGTATTTTTGCAAATTGGTAGCAATGATATCGGTAACAGTGAAACAAGCGTAGAAAATGTATACCTGGCAATTGAATGTTTCGTCGATGTTTTGTTGACACTAAATGTTAAGCATGTGTTTATTGGTTTATTGTTCAACAGGAACAAAAAAGTACCCAAAAGGGGATTATCAGTTTATCAGTACAATGAAAGAGTGGCCTTGCTAAATGAATATTTATATTATTCGTCAATAAAACAGCAACATGTAATGACATTTTGGAGACATAGAGGGCTTCAGTTTCCTTCTTGTTCTATTTTGGACCAGTATGGTGTACATTTAAATGATGAAGGAAACAGAAGATTAGTTTCTAGTGTAAGAGGAGCACTGCTTTTTGCAAAACGTGTTGTTCAGGGTAATTATTCATTTTAATTACTGTTTCGTTTATGTCTGATGTAGTGGGGAATAAAGTTATGGTTTAAGGACAGCTACATACACATTATACATATAATTGCAGGTACATGTACAATGTATATAAAAAGATATCTATAACTTAAGTATATTATTCTGTATAACGTTTTCTTAAAACCTGAAGATTAGGCATTATCGTAATACAGTGTAAAACAAGTGTATTTGTACATATATCTATGTTTATGTTGTTCATACTGTATATATATGTGACATTATGAAGACTAATTGCCATATTGGGTAAATGTACATGTATGCGATTTCAATAGGCTATATGCCACATATTTACATGTACAACATCACACACACATAATTGGTATTATGCAGGCTATTTGCCAGAATAATTTCAAAAGTTTCAAAACATAATGCAGATTAAAAAGCATTAAACTAAAAATATGTGCTCTACA
Organism: Gigantidas platifrons; assembly: GCA_002080005.1. NCBI lineage: Eukaryota > Metazoa > Mollusca > Bivalvia > Mytilida > Modiolidae > Gigantidas > Gigantidas platifrons. The sequence goes on along the minus strand of MJUT01050402.1, from coordinate 78,655 downwards.
AATGTACATGAAATCAACATATACAACATGTAGCACAAGTCAAGAAACATGCAGGCATGAATGTTATTTCAGTCACATGCTAATCATAGGCGATTATTGGTTATTATCAGTTGATTTCTAAAGGCTATTTGCATATGTTATACATGTAACTAATTTACAACTACAAAAAAAAAAATATCCATAATATGAAGTGATGGCTATTTGCCATAATAGTTTCGAAAGGCTAATTGCCATGTAATTAATAGGAAAATGAGTATTTAATTGATAATATATGCTTTACATTAACAAATTGGCATGGTTGTTGGTTGAAAATATGCTACTATATTTTAGCAGTTGCGTATCAGCACTAGTCAAGATACATAGATGCAGTCATGATTGTTATTTATAATTGGTTTTTATCAGTTGGTTTCTAAAGGCTATTTGCCTTATAAGTAATTTACAATCTACACCTAATTCATAATATGAAGTGTCAGAATAGTTTTGTGAGTTTCGTGTGCATTAACAAATTGGCATGGTTGAAAATAATCTACTGGATGCTAGCATTTGCTTATCATCACTAGTCAAGATACATACTATGAATATTATTTATATTCACAATTTCAAAAAAAAAAAAAAAAAATAAAATAAATGTATATATGTTATGTATATCAGTTATGCATGGCCTAACACATTTCAGAATTTATATTGCAGGATGCCACCACCAACAGTCACACAGGGAAGGCGGTCAAGTAGGATCCAGGAACGGGCCAGTACACAAAGGCCAAAGAGAGACTGTGCACCTTCCAGGACAGCTAACACTAACAACACCGTTTCAGGTGTTCAAGCATCAGTGACCCCAGGGAATGATGCCATTGAAACTGTAGGACAATCCATTACTTCTTCGTTGCCGAATGTACAAAATGTATGTACTTTACCAAATCCGAACAATGTGTTAGATACTGTTAATTCACTGGCAGCTTCCGTTCTTGCTATGCAACAGCAGATGCACAACATGACGAACTTAATGCAAAATTCATTAATGTCACCACAAGGGCCAAACCAGACCCAACCAATGAACTCTTCGAATCGCATTCAAGTAGCAGGGCAGCCTGAAATGATACGTCCACAAGGTCAAAATATGACCCCAACAGATCTACCGAACATATTGTGTAACAGTCCAGTTCTTGTTAATGCATGTAATTCAGGTAGTGATATTAATATACAAACATGTAATGATGATAATAATTACATTACTTCAATGCAACATGCATTGCCATTGGGGTCCATGGTGAGTGACGAAAGCAAGAACAAAATTTGGGCAAACGATTATGTAGAGCTGGGTTCCTTGTTACCTAAAATTGAGTCAAAATCAAGATCCAAACCTCTAGTGGTTGAGAATTTAGGCACTTTTGGTAAATCTCCTCAATTGGCAGTAGAAGATAACAGTAAAGAAATTAAATCTATGGACCAGTGGGTCTCAGCATTTACAATTTTTATGGCTATTTACTGCGAAAAATTCAAAGATGCCGCCCCGGCTTTACTAAAGTACATGAATATTGTCAGAGACATTGCAAAAAGAAAGGGGGATTGGCTAGAGTATGACATCGAGTTCCGTAAAACTAAATGTCAATTTAAAGTTTCATGGGCTAACATTCACCATGAGCTTTGGCTTTTAAATATGTTGAAGGAGAAACATGATATTTATAAAACTGATGTACATAAAACTCCTGTCAATTCATACATTAATAACAATCTTGTTCCCATGGTACCAATTGGTTATTGCAGACGCTTTCATGAAGGCAGTGCATGTCAACTTCCTTGACGTTATAACCACAAATGTTATAAGTGCAATAGACTGCACCCAGCAAACAGATGTTGGCAACAAGTAAACGCTGGCACAGGTTATCAGAGTTATAATGTACCCGTTCAAATTATTTTCGTCCCCCCAGGGAACAACCAAGAGCCAGATCTTTTCAAACAAACTTTCGTTTTCCTAGGCCACCGATCAGATACCCAAATTCCATTCCAGTCAGTAGACGTTAAGTTGCCAACACCTGTGCAGGTGCATGCTCTTAGAAAATACTTGGAGGGATATGACATCAATGAAGTAACCTTTTTATTGGATGGATTTTCTAGGGGGTTTTCTGTATATTGTGAGAAAGTTGCTGTAAATCAAAATTGCAACAATTTGCGATCCACAGTAGAGCACAAGGACATTGTTTTTGAAAAAAAATTGCAAAGAACTTTTGGCACATAGGTTTGCTGGACCTTTTCTAATGCCTCCATTTACCAATTTCAACATTTCACCTTTAGGATTATGTCCGAAGAAAGAACCAAATAAATTTCGATTAATACATCATTTATCATACCTTGCAGGAGATTATGTTAATGATTTTATCTCAAAGGAATTCACTTCAGTTCGGTATACGCAAATTTCTGATGCTATTGCAGGTATTATGAAATTGGAACGCTGTTCCCATTTGTGTAAAACAGATATCTCTAGTGCTTATAGGAATTTGCCGCTGAAGCCTGAAGACTACCATTTATTTGGTTTTAGATGGAATGATTTGTATTATTATGATAAATGTCTACCGATGGGCTGTGCGTCATCTTGCCAAATTTTTTGAACGATTTAGCTCAAGTTTACATTGGGTAGGTCAATCCTATATGCCAAAAGGGATGATTTTCCACATTTTGGATGATTTTTTGATAGTTGCTCACTCGGCAGCAACTTGTGCCAATTATTTACATAAGTTCCTTTCGGTATGTTCAGAAACAGGCATCCCAATGGCACCTGAGAAAACGGTTGGCCCAGTTACATGTTTAACATTTTTAGGGATTGAATTGGATACAGTCAAACAGGAAGCTCGGCTACCCAAGGATAAGCTTGAAAAATGTTTAGGAATTATATGTGACTTTCTAAAAAGAAAAAAAGTGACTTTACAAGAACTTCAGTCCTTATGTGGCCTATTAAATTTTGCATGTTCAGTTATAGTAGCTGGCAAGGCCTTTTTACGTCGCTTATTTGAGTTGACAAGGGGACTTCGCAAACCTCATCACAGAGTTAAGTTAACTCGAGGTTGTAAGGATGATTTGATAGTTTGGAAAACATTTTTAGAAAATTTTAATGGCAAATGTTTCTTTTTGGATGATCGATTGATTTCTGCGGAAATGTTACAACTTTACACAGATGCTTCAGGTGGCTACGGATATGGAGCTGTCTTTAAACATCATTGGTTTTATGGTCAGTGGGATGAAAATTGGTTTCAGAATAATATTACTGTAAAAGAATTGTACCCAGTTGTACTGTCTGTTGAGTTGTGGGGACATGAAATGTCCAACAGGTCGCTTTGCTTTAATTGTGACAACGATGCCTTGGTACATGTATTAAACAAACTTACTAGCACTGAACCAAATGTAATGTTTTGGTTAGGAAACTTGTCTTGTTAGCCTTAAAATTTAACATTGTTTGTAAAGCACAACATTTAATGTTATATGACTGCATGATACTCCATATTTAATTTTTAAACGATCGTTCTTATCAGATTGAGTTGTCATGTCTCTTTTTGCTTGAAAAAATCAACCTGCTTTATTCCCTTTCTCCATTATATTGAGAATCATTCCTTCGTCTTTTCAAGCATTAGATAAATAAAATGTATCGTATTAATCTTTAAGTCTCTACTTTATTATCTGAAACTATGGTATAGAATAAAATAGAAGAGGTAGGGGTCCCGACACTTTTTCTGCTTATGAGATCGACAATATGGCTTCTATAAATGACCAAACTATTGATGAAATATTTGCTGATAATGACAGTGAAAATGAAGACGAATTTGAAGGTTTTGGCGCTGAAGATATATTATATTGATTTGAATAATGAAAACGTCAGGATATACTTATTTGACTCTTGGAAAAATGGGGTGTAGGCAGCAGACAGGTTCAGGAACCATTAACTTTTTCTACAGTTCCTGGAAGAAGCGTTCCACTACCAGAAACCACAACAGTTTCTGATTATTTTAACATATTTATCAAAGATGACGACTTTGAAGAGATTACTACCGAGACAAATCGTTGTGCTGAACAATATTTTGTAAATAATTAAAACCTTGGAACGTTTTCAAAATTTAGAAAATGGCAAAACATTTGTGCATCAGAAATAAAACGCTACATTGCACTAATTCTGGCTATGGGGATAATTTGACAATCAGATATTAATGAATAATGGAGCACAGACACGGTAACCTCCACTCCATTTTTTCCAGCAACTATGTCAAGAGATCGTTTTCTCTTAATTACGTCATTTCTTCATCTGGCAAATAATGATGACTTCGTTCCCCGTGAAAATCCTGGACATGACCCGCTATTTAAACTCGGACCTATTTTCAAACGTATGCCTACACGCCCCATCAAAACATTTCATTAGACGAAAGAATGATTCCGTGGAGAGGGAACTTATCATTTCGTGTCTACAGTGCTGATAAACCTGTGAAATATGGTATAATGGCATATATGGTTTTAGATTCTTCCAATGGCTATGTTTCGAAATTTAAACTGTACACTGGAAAGTCTTTAACAGGTCCTAGATTTAATGGGGCAACATATTATCTAGTCATGAACATGATGAGAGGTTTCTTTGACATAGGTTATAGTCTGTATTGTGATAATTACCATACATCACCACAACTCTTTTGGGATTTATTTCAATTGGGAAAATATGCTACTGGAACTGTTCGACAAAACCGTCGTGGAATACCTCAAACATTAAAAGACTACCAACTCAGAAATCTTGGCGATATATTCGTGATGAATAATGGTCCATTAGAATGTTACAAATATCTAGATAGCAAACCTGTTTATATGCTTTCAACAAAACATGGATCTAGTCTATCAACCACTTCCAGAAGAAATCCAATTACTAATGAAATTATTCATAAACTAAATGTACATGTAGTTACAAATTATAATAAGTACATGGGTGGGGATGATAGATCTGACCAAATGATCTCTTACACAAACAATGTAGTCAAATCATTCAAGTGGTGGAAAATGTTTTTTTCATGTTCTTGCCATTACAGTGCTGGATGCTTACATTCTATTCTGCGCTGATTATCCAAATGACAATATGACCCACAAATTGTTTAGAATACAATTAGTATCTCAACTTGTTTCTAACAATCCTACTAACACTGTTAATAAAGTTGGTAGACCATCTATAGCGCCTCAGCAGTTAAACAGATTAACAGGGAAATACTTTATATCTAAAATAAGGGGTACAGGCAAAAAAAAAAACAAACATAAACATTGCAAGACTGTGTAAAGTGTGCAATGAGGCTGACAATGTTGACGATACAATTCAAAAAAGAAATCGGGCAAGGCATGAAACCTCCTAAGAATGCAAAGACTGTAATGTCTCACTTTGTATTGAGCCCTGTTTCAGACTTTATCGTTCTTATCAGGAGTATGTACTTGCTCATATGAGGTGGAATGTCTCTAATGCAACACCAGATGAGGAATACATTGTAATGAATGTGATTTAATGTTCAAAGAATAATATTTAAATTTAGATGATTTCAAAGTCTAATAATATTTTGTTCAAAGAATAATATTTCAATTTAAATTATTTCAAGGTCTAATAATATTTTGTTCAAAGAATGATATTTCAGTGTAAATTATTTCAAAGTCTAATAATTTGTTTTTGCTTCAAGTAAATAGATTGAAGAAAAACAGTCAATCGACAATCTCTAACCATTTTTACATTTCACTTGGTGAGGGATATACCAATCTCTAACCGTTTTAAATTTCACTTGGTGAGGGATATATCAATCTCTAACCATTCTTACAATTTCACTTGATGAGGGATAAACCCATCTCTAGCCGTTTTTACATTTCACTTGGTAAGGGATATATCAATCCCTAACCATTATTACAATTTCACTTGGTGAGGGATAAACCCATCTCTAACTGTTTTTACATTTCACTTGGTGAGGGATATATAGAATCTAACACCGTGGGTAGTGCAAGATATGGAAATCTTACCCAAGGGTGTCGGAGATTTCCCTGTCTTGTACTTTTTCCGGTGTTTGATTTTATTTCTCACTAAACACCTAATTGGTTTGTTTACATTCCATCGAGCGTTTACCCCCATTTTTTTTTCCGTTGCTCAAGTAAATATTCGATTTATCTATATGCATCCGTGTCTTGGCAATATTGTAAATGTATTTCATAATAAAATACAATGTATTTAATAAATATATAATACAAGTTTACTACAACAGCGATAAATATCTAGATTCTAGAGTTTAGACACTACCTGTTGGGAAGACATTTCACGGTCAGGACGAGAACAACAGTCTGACCTGGCTGATGAATTTCAGGGAACGCAGGGGCAACTGGCCAGATGGCTCGAGGAATTGAGCCAATTTGATATGGAAATCCAGCATCGGCCAGGGAAAAAACATGCTAATGCTGACGCCTTGTCCAGAATCCCAGGGGGGGGGGGGGTCCCCTGGCACACAAGCCTCGGGATCAACCCGTTAGTGGGGGTCAGAACCGGAGTGGAAGAGAAGGGCCCGCGGGTGGCTGAGGTATGGGTCTCTACAGGGGGAGTGGGCAGCAGGCTCCGCGAGGAAAGGGTGAAGGAAGTCAAAGTGGTTCAGGAGGCGGCAGGGATAGGCCTAAAGGGCCCAGGTGAGGACGAGATGAAGGCACAGCAGAAAGTAGACCCCGAACTAGCATGGGTGATCCAGTGGAGGGAAACAGGGAAGGACCAAATTGAGGGAGAGTTGCTCCTGGGGGACCCTAAAAGTAAATATTACTGGATCAACAGGGAAGTGTTTGTCCTGGAAGGAGGGAGTTTGTGGAGGAAGGGGAAAGAGGGGAAGCCAGCAAAGAGGGTTGTCCCCAAGAAGTTAAGGGAGCAAATCATGAAGTTGTGCCACGACCCCCCCCCCCCATTGGCCGGACATCAGGGTATCGAAAGGACAGTCGAGAAGGTGAAAGTTAGATATTATTGGAGGGGGGTAAGCACCGATGTATCAGCTTATGTAAGGGGGTGTAGGGAATGTAACCAGAATAAGAAAGCAACAGTCACGGCCAGGCACCCAATATTGTCCTATCATGCGGGGGCACCAATGGAGAAGGTACATTTAGACTTTATTGGGGCCCCTTCCTCGGACTGAGCAGGGAAATGAGCACATCTTAATGATGGTAGATCAATTTACCAAGTGGGTTGAGTGTATCCCTCTGCCTTCCCAGAGTGCGGAGGGAACGGCTCGGGCCGCGGTGAATCAGTTCTTCTCCCGGTTCGGGTGCCCATTCCAAGTGTTCACGGACCAAGGGCGAAACTTCGAGTCCGCATTGTTTCGGGCAATGTGTGACCTGCTCCATATCCATAAATCAAGAGCGACCTCTTACCGTCCGTCGGCGAACGGCCAAGTTGAGCGATGTAATCGTACACTGATGGCGGCGGTGCGTTGTTTCATAGGCAAGAATCAGCGCACATGGGACCAATACCTCCCGCAGCTGGCGGTGGCATTAAGAACCTCGGTAAATAGAAGCACTGGATATACCCCCAACCAGATGATGCTGGGGAGGGAGATTAGCTTGCCTGTGGAACTGATGTTCGGTGGCCCGGAGAGGGCTGGGCCGCTGGACGGAGATCGGTACGTAGGGGAGTTACAAACGGACATTGAAGGGGCTCACCGGGTGGCCAGAGAAAATCTAAAGCTGGCTCAGAAGTACGAGTCAGGGAGTTAAAGCCGGGGGATTTGGTGTACCAATTAGACACCGCTACTATCAAAGGGAAGAGTAGAAAATTGAGCCCCTCATGGAAAGGGCCAGGGGTGGTGATAGAGAAGCTGACCCCTTATATGTACCGAATTAAGTTGAAACGGGCGATACTCACCGCCAACCATGATAGATTGAAATTGTGTCTGGACAGGGAGGTCCCCGTTTGGGGCAAATCTTATCCGGGGCAGGAATTGGGGAAGGGGAAGACCAAGGGGTTGCTAGTGGGAAACTACTGTGTGTATCGGAAGCCGTACACAGGGGAGTTCATGATCAGGTGCGAAGAATGCACTGAATGGTACCATGGTAAATGTGTCAAGGTGACCCCGGAAGAGGCGGAGACTATGGGGGATTTTGTGTGCTCGGGGTGTCGGAGGCATCCCCGGGAGGTCGTATAGGTACAAGGGGAGAGACTGGTAGCACCGAGGCAGGTATTGAGGTAAAGGGGGACATGGGGAAGTCAAGTGGGGCCCATTGGTATGAGGGCTCTGGGCGCGGGGTGACTAGACCATTGGCCCCCCAGTGCTCGCTGGATTTTATTTTTTGTTGCAGATGTCGCAGGAAGAAGTAATCCAGGATATAGAAGAGACGCTGTCACTGGCAGATAGTGACAGCGAGATGTTTTTAACAGCGGAGGGGGCCTCGTCCGACGATGGGACAGGCTTATCTGAGGAGGAAGGCGAGGGGCCGCCGGCCCCGGGCCAGAGAGGAGAGGCCGGCTGGGGCGAAGGGCCCGGGCTCTCAGCAGGAGGTTGAGCCCGGAGGAAGAACAAGTGTAAAAGCCGGTATGGGGCGGGTAGGCGGGAGCGTCGCCGCCGGAAGGCCTTGCGGACTATGGAGGCAGCCCGCCTGGTCAGTGGCAAGGTCCCATGCTCTCCTGTCCCCCACACCACTGTAGCTCCAAGGGAAGCCGGAGGGGACCTCAAGTCACTCGAAGTTTCGGTGACAACTGGGGAACCCTCCGGTCAGGGTTGCCCTATGGTGGGGTGTGGACGGAGGGTCACCGACCTGAAGGAACATTGCATCGGAGACCATGTCCCGGAGGTCTTCCGAGATTTGTCCCTGACGGGGGAGGATTTCGGGGTCTGCGTTGCAGACTATCCTGAGGGTGCTTGGGGGATCAGGGGGACCTATTTGGGTATGTCGGGGGCTGTTGGGCACCATAGGATGCCTGGAGGGCCACAGCGTAGAACTGGTGGAGGTGGCGGGTTGGGTCGAGGGATGGAAGATTCCGTCTGGATTCTCCTTGGATCCCCCGAACTCTCCAGCAGTTCTCATGCACTGGAGATCCCTCATAGAGCTGTTGGGGCTCATGCCTGCCCCAAAGCGGGAAGCGCTGTGTAGCCTCCGGTTCCCTAGTAGTGGCCCAGGGCTAGTGAGTCCAGGGGATCCTCCGGCTGTACCGTCGGAGTGGACCTCGGGGAAGGTGGCAAATGAGGAGAAAATGAAGAGGGTCCTTGGTAGAGGACGGGGTGTGGAGCCCGGGAACCCAGTAATGGGGGCCTCTGCACCTCGGCCGGTGTCCCTCTTCAGCTTGAAGCCAAAGCCATCTCCCCGTCTAGCTAGTTTGGGGAGGGGGGTCTTCAAGTCCGTAGCCATGGGAGAGTCTCTGGTCCCTGTTCCGGATGCAATGTACACCCATTTTCATCTGGATAGGGCTCTCCGGGGGCTTCGACTGGAGTCCAGGAATTCTTGGCTGCGTGTCCGGCGCTCGGTCCCCGACAGCGGGTCAATCTGGAGGCGGGGTGCTTGTGTTTTGTGACCCTAAAACGTGGCCCAAGAACCCGGAACAGTTGAGGCTCCCCGAGGCATTTGCGGTGGCCGTTGGAGTCCACTCCAAACATGCCAGCCATTTCGGGGACTGCTATTTTGATCAGCTGTCTCGACTGGTGGACTCACCGGCCGTCCCTGCCCTGGGGGAGATTGGGCTGGATTGCAGCGAGGGTGCCAAGCCCTTCGCTCGCCAGTACAGCACCCTGCTGTGGGCACTGTCTCTAGCTCGTCCCTACATGCCTCTGGTCTTGCCGGTTCGGGTCTCGGAGGACAACCTCCGGGAAACGAACGGCTTGTACCGGAGGGTACTTGGGGCGTTGCTGGAGAAGGTCCCAAACTCTAAGCAGGGGATCCATCTCCACTGCTTCAATGGGGACATGGCCTGTCAAGCTCTGGCTGGACTCTTACCCTGAAACCTACTTTGGTTTCACCATGACGGTAAAAGGGTTTGAGGAAAGCCAGAAGCGGAGGTTACAGGCAGTGCCCAGTTCCAGACTCCTCTTGGAGTCTGACTCGCCCCACTTGCCCGACGTGACTGGCTCCGTCAACCACCCGGCCCACCTGTTTAGGGTGGCGGAAGAGGTCGCTCGGGTGAGGGACCAATCTCCAAGGGACGTCCTCCGGGCATGTCTGGCCAATGGTCGGGCTCTGTACCGGAGGAAGTAGGAGTTTGAGTCGAGGGGGAGTCACAGATAGACGGGGGAATGGGGACAGAGGGGAATTGTTGAAAAGGGAGGGGGGTGGTGTAAGGGAATTAAAATGTTGGTTGCTCGGGGGTGCAAGAGAAAGTGGGAACATCGCCTGGTGGCTCGCATATAGAATTTACGGTGTCAGAAATATCTGAAGCAATAGGTCTTGTGGAGGCATCATCAGTCTCTTGTGAGTCCTAAGCTGGCCTTTGGAGTTATCAGTATACCCCGGACGGCCCCTTGTTTGTCAGGTGGTTGGTCATGACCCTACTCTGCTGATCAGCATCCCCTGAGGGCCCTAGGGTGACCCTTGGATTTATCAGTATACCCCGGACGGCCCCTTGTTTGGCAGGTGGTTGGTCATGACCCTACGCTGCTGATCAGCATCCCCTGAGGGGGCCTAGGGTGACCCTTGGATTTATCAGTATACCCCGGACGGCCCTTTGTTTGGTCATGATCCTAACCTACTGGTCGACATCCTGTGAGGAGACCGGGGGTGGCCCTGGGCCTGGTCGTATCCATACCACATCCTTTGCCCGGTCTTTGAGGAAGAATAGGGGGAGGTCCGAGTGTCCTGGTCCCGGGTCTTTGGGGATTTCCCAGGTTGGATGTGTCCCGGGGTTTTTTGGAATAAAATGGGGAAGAGTGTAGAGGTTCGTGGGATGATGAGTGCCGGGGAGTCCCGAAGGGTACCCATCATGCATAACTACGATACCAGAAGCCATTAGAAGAAAACCTAGTTATTGATACTCACGCTGAAAGTTACCAATAAGGAGACTAGCAGCATACTAACAGATTGGTAAGTAGTGCCAATTTGTTACAATATTTTAAATTCTGATTATTATGATGGTTTTAATTGTCAGCGAAATTTCTGATATTCTAGTATAAATATATGTATTTAATGTAATCTTTTATGGTTCACATTGTGCCATATATGCTGAGTATGTAGATATTTGTGTCTGTTGATATTTAATCGAAATAAATCTATCTATCTACAAAACGGTATTCAAATTTTATAGCGACCCCGACAAAAATATTTTAAATGTGAAATGGTGTTTCAATTGTCGGCCACTTTCTCATTAAATTAAGACATCCTAACATTCTAAATCGATCACATAAGTTTTGTATATAAATAAGAGCCGTTTGAGTGGTGGTTATTAAACTACATTTGCGATAACATGTTCAACAATTAAAGCCCTTTGTTTCATATGTAATGGCGGCTATCGTGTGACGCGCTTGCGATTCGCCAATAAATATAAAAAGGTATTGTCGTTGTTGTATCATGGAAGTGTTATTGTCGTTGTGATTATTTGATAAACGTACCATAAGTGTTAAACGCACCATGGTCTCAAGCGTTATTATTTTATAAACTACCATGTGGTCTATAAAGAAAAATGGCAAAGACGGTGTTTGTTTAATATGTGGAAAAGGCGACGAAACAGTTCAGCATTTCATCCTTCAATGTCCTGCTCTCTCGGTAGTTCGAGATCCAGTAATAACTGAAATTAGACTATATGAGCAGCATCGAATACATTTTGGCACTTAACATCCAAAAGAAAATTCAGACTATTTTAGACTGTAAGAACCTGATCCGGAATAAGGAACACATTCAAACTTGTTCACAACTGGAATTTCAGAACACGAGGCTACTACATAATTTACATGCGTCTAGATGTAGAATGCTTGCGTATATAGAGAAAAATAACAAGCAAAGTAAGGGAAAATAATCTACCACTATATAATGCTAACCGAGTCAATAGTAAGGCACATGGGATTAAGTCAAATAGTAAAGTGAGGACAATTTTATATAAATCATTGACATTGTAACATAGGAAAGGATATTCTGTTGTTTCACAAAGAGGGATATGTACATACTTGGGAGCACCAATGCACGATGTATATAAAAATGGTGATGGTGACGGTGTCTGATATTAATAGGAATTTAAGTGGAAATGGTATGGTGTGGTAATGGTAAATCGACATGCTTTGCATGGTTGTCCTATAAAGGTAAAAGGTCATATTTATAGTAACCATTTAGTTGCGAAAAAGTCTTAAATTATATTGCTTTTAATGAAAGGTTAATAACATTACCTGTTAAAAAGAAAAACGATCATTAATTGCGCTTGGCCACGACTGGGACAACTGAGAGAAAGTGGCAACATGGGGTACACAAGACGAGGAAAAACAAAACATTGAGTTTCAATGCGATGTATCCTCGAAAACCTTCTCCATTTCCTTTTGCAACGATAGTTCACAGTAACCGCAATCGATTTGAATGTCTCCGATATCAGAAGCAATTGGTCGCAAGGACAAACAATGGCGGGTCGTCCTAGAGCTCGAACACAAACACAGTGCCTCCTCAACTTCCACCGGAATGATGACAAGCTCAATGCACTTATGTGTTGCATCGTTGACGTATTTGTTGTATAGCTTGATATAATTATATCATATTTTGTCCCGGTACGTCTAAACACCGCTCAGGACTCATGAGTGCACTCAGGACATGAACAAAAGGGCTGATCAGATATTAAAGTAGATCATCTTCTTCAAAATTTGATTCGCAAATAGGATTGAAATCGATAGTATCAATATATTTTAAGTTGTAACCATTTTTGTGGTCGTGAATATACATGTACATTAAAACAAAAGATATTTCATGACTCTACAACAAGAATTTCGTCTCCGCAGACCCTTGGGTAATAACATGCGAGTGGCTACATATAAGGGTGAGGCACTACATATAACGGCGAGCCACTACATATAAGACTTCGAATATTTTCTCGTCCCTAACCATGATTGTTGTCGCTGTGTTTACTTTCATTTATCGTGTGTATTGCCATTTCCTGTACGAACTACTCATGTGCGGAAGTTCCGGTCTGCAAATTTGTTTACGGGTGTGACCCTGAGAGTTGACCTGTGTGTACCGTTGTAAAACGGGAGTAAGAATACAACCGAGTTGCCGGAAGGCTGTTTACTTTATTTTTTGAATTAAACTACAGTTAATTTTGATTGTATTGTATTGTAGAACATTATTATGTCCCGTGGACGCCAAGTTCACGATGCTCTGTATGCATTTTTCTACTATCGGGGAATATTTTTCGTTACTTTTGGGCCATTTTACGGTCCCGTTTTCGTTGCCCCGATAATCACTCAGTTTGGCTCTTGGAGTATAAAAGCCAAGTTCCTGATAATTCCAGGCTCCTTCTCACTAGTTTTGAACACCAGAATGTGCATTATATTTTCGGTCAGTTGATCATCATGCTTCTCATGTTATTATTTTCTGGACAAAGTTTAAGCAGTTGATCTGCATTATAGAATCTATTTGGCACTGAAATATTGTTTCAGTTGTAATTTTGCGGCTGATTTTCTAAATTGATAGGTTTTTGTCAGTCATTTTGACCCTTTTCTGGTCATTTTGAGTTGCAGATATTTCAGCTCAGATCAGAACTAAATTGTCCCAGAAGCTTGCAATTTGTAAATAGCTATTGCTACTTATTCAAGCTAGATTTTCCATGTTACTACATAAAGAAATATATATGCCTTCCCCAGCCCATTTTCGTATGTTCATAGTAAATTTTAAGGGACTGTGCTAGAGTTATCCTGTCTGTTGTGTTTCTCCTATAGACAGTGCTATTTTAACTGCAGATAATTTGCTATAAGGCTTAAGCTAACTAAGGATAATTTAGAATACTATAAGAATAATTTAATATTTTAATTGGGAATGTCAATATAGCTCAGTAATAAATAGGGATTACTCGAATCATACCATTTGAGTTTGTCTTCACTAGTTGCATATCGCTTAGCACAACAGGGCGTGATATCACACACACGTTATCTACATGTATTACGGATTTCGAGCATGAAGGGCTTTTCGTCACGCAGTAAAACAGGTTGGACCAAAACCTTTCACAATCATGCTCCCATAAGTGTGAAAAATGTTACGCATAAACATTATTCCTACAAATAAGCAAGTAATGACATTTTCACGCATAAAAATGATTCCTAGAAATAAGAAAGTAATGACATTTTCAAGTGATATTCCAAATATTCTCGCTATATCAGCCCTCGGCCTGTGTCCTCGAATTCATACAATATAAACGAATGTAATTACTGAAAAGCCCATTCATTCAGCTATCGATTGTTACGATAGCTTGAGAAATAAAAAAATCTTTCAGCTATATCATGTCGATCAATTTTAGTGGTGGAGGAAGCCAGAGAACCCCCCCCCCCGCCTTTCCCCCTCTACCCAACAAAAGAACACAATACAGAAAGATATTTCAAACCAAATGTGGATGAAAGTGAATTATAATACAGCAGTGCTTTATAATTCACTTTCATCCACATTCCCCTCTCTCATCCTCTCTGTTATAGATTTTTGTGTATATGTCCTCCTTCTTTGCTTTACTTTAAGTCTTCTTTTTAGGCATTTAACTACCTGCCATATGACAAGTCCCACAGAACCTATTCAATGATAACTCGACTTTTAGAAAGTATATATGCACATTTAAAAAAGAATTGCTAACAACACAAAGCATTCATGTGAACTTGAAATGATATAAAATACACTTAACGACTTAATTATCTATACATGTGTATATATTCCACGATCCAGGTATAAAACCACATGCCGATGTGGTGATGTCAAAACGTGGTACCTTGCTGGTTACCATTTTAGCAAACAGACAGTTTGGTTCCCATTTCAGATGCTCCGTTTCAGCATTATCAGTTTTTTCCCATTGCTTTAATGTAACATCACAATAGAAACATGTTACACGGTCACCTATACCCGTGTTTAAAGAATCCATTTTGTATTAGATCGGATGGCTTTTGTACAATTTGCTTGGGCCAAGTTACAAACGTTTGTTCTCTGTCGATGTAATACATCTTCGTAGGATGTACTGGTTTAAAAGTAAATAAATTATCACAAAACGAATCAGTTTCTATATCCAATAAAAGCTTGGTTTGATAATGTCAGTATTTTTAGCAAAGTCTTGTATAATGTTGAAATAAGTGTTCCAATCTCCACCGCTAAGACCACAACCAATGTGAAATGGTATTCCAACGGACTGGATATTCAATGTCTTCAGATGACCTAAGCACTGCTTAAACCAGTGTAGTCTGTTTTCCCGCGTATGGTATCACATTCCTCAGTGACGTCACACATTCCTGAAATAGTATTGCAACACAAATCACATGACATTCCACACATAGTTGCCATGACGTCATACATTCCATTGCACAATTGTTACAGAATTCCCAAATCTACACTACTAAAACTGATAACCCGACCGGTGTTCCATGCTTTTTTTGCCTGAACATCGCCAACTGTATATTTCCGGTTTTGTATGACGTATACGTACTTGACCTTCACTAACAGCAAAGTTATGTTTACATCACAAACGTATATTTTAAGCAATGACCCGGTGAACTTAGAGTTATTTTTGGATTAAGAAAATATGCATAAATATCTGAGACTATAAAGATTATGTTCATATAAACCTTGATACGTAGCACAGCCATTTTTTCCTTCTTGCTTAACGAGGTGGTGTTCCGTAGGTAAAATCCCTGAGACCATTCGAACATCAAAGACTTATGTGCATATTACTTACATATACAGGAAATTTTGACACAATGTTTCTTGGCACCAAAGAAAACTTCATACTAATTTTAGGGAATATTATTTTTCACCTATTTGACTGGATCTTTTTTTCATTTCCTCTGTTAGAGATGTTTCAGAAGATTATCAGTGGATTTTATGTAGCTCTTATCTCATAGCTATAAAAGGCCAAACAATCTTTTTATTTTATTTAGATGCATTTTTGTACATTCAGTTCTTTGACAGTAGCAGTTTGAGAACATATCCGATTTAGTTTTAAAAGCCTCAGAGTTATAAGGAATAAAAGAGGCTAAAATCACACACATAATCAAACAGTACTGTACAGCACATTCCAGCTTTCAACCTAAGACTGTCCACATTCACTTTTTGTATTTCTTGTGTCAACATGGTGCCATTATATTATGCTGGACTTGGCAAAGTCCAATACTTATACTTTATTGCAGATGTGGGTTTGGGCATATAGAAATGCCATGCCGACTCCTATTGTGAACACAAACAATGGTGTTGAAAGTCAAAATAAGGTGTTCAAGCATGATTATTTGGCACCCTATAGAGTGAAAAATATAAGTGGTTTACTGGGAGTGGTGATTGAGGACTATTTTGTAGATGCCCGTAGGGAGTAAGTAAATTGTATACGAATACAATCATTATAAGATCAGGTTGAAATTCTCAATGTTGAGCCGACATATTTAGGCATAAGTTTTGTAGAAATTTCTTCTGTATTAAGAGTTTTCTAAGAGATTAGAAATTCATAAAACTTAGTCGCGATTTGCTAAATATAAAGAAATAGCACAACAAATACATTCCGTATATTCGGGTCTGTGCCGATACTCATTTTCTTCATTATCGTTCATCATCTTTATATTTGTGACAAATTAACGACATTTCTGTGAATTGTATTGGTTTTTTTTAACTTAAAATTGAAAATGTGGGTCGTTTATGCTCAATATATATTTCGTTAATCTCTGTGCACATGGAAGTTTCATTATGGTGTTTTTAGATAGATATCTCAAACAAAAATATTTTTGACATTCTTGTTGGTACATAATAAAATATTTTTGTCGGTTTTCTTTCCAAAACATACCGTCTTTTTTTGGGGCCAAGTAAACCGCAGTTATTATATTCATTATGAATGTTACAGTAGCATTTTATAGATCTATGCAAATGAGAAAATACATATATAGCCGGGGGTTCTATGGTACCACGGTAGTTAATGTTTTACCAGAAATAAATAAAAACGGTTACATACTTGAGTGAAAATATTATTTTTATTACTTCAGCAGGACTGTCTAGTTTTGTGAGATTTTGCGGAAAGACTCCCAGAAGCGAGGTGGCCTTTACGGCTGGGGGCCGCTCAAGGCCTCCAAAAGCTCTGGGGTAAATGCAATCGTAACTACTCGGCCATTCTCACTACCCGGCAAATTAGTAGAAATTAATTGATCCATTCCTCATAAGTTACAAACTGGTACATGTATAAGTAAATAAAATATCTAAATTGTACGAAGTATCAATATTTATAGTATAGATTTAAGCTGAAAAAAATTGCCATTAACTGTCTAGTGGAGATGGCATTTTATTTTTGAGAGAGAGAACAGGCAGTAATTGAACTTTTGTGATAAATAAAAATAACGGAACTAGAAGAAATATGTTTCATGGCTCTTTGAATAAACCAGTGGCACTCCAAAACCAATCAATGTAAACAAAAATGTCATTGCTGAATTATGAACAGTGGATTACTTGTATGCATGGCGTTATCATGCATAAATCATTTTTACTAATAAGCATTGAGCGTCCTGTGTTTGTGATTACAATCTATACCACCTGACTCCAGTGTAAAAAAAAGCGTCTAATTTTAAGTAAAAGCTATTTTCTTTTCTGGAAGTGTATTTTTTTTTTGTATTATAATTTTTCATTTGTATTTTTTTTTAAATTGGTCTGAACTTAATAAAATACACTTTAGATAAGAAAATTGTCGATCCCCCCAAAGGTAAATTGTATAAGGACAACTTTGATCGCTGATCTAAATTTCGCCACTGAAAATTGTGTGTTTGATTTTTTTAACACTCAAATCCAGTGTTTTAAGTTTCAAGCTAAGAACAGACTGGGGATAGATAATACTGGAAATGTTCCATCATCAACTGTCCAGCAACTATGAACACAACAATTTGCCAACTACTGCAGACATCAACATCAACAGTGTATGTGTTCAAACTACTATCGGAGAACCATTCTTTCTCGCTGATGATGACATATTTTGATATTTAGGACACACTACCTCACGTCATAGGTTTTTGAATGCAGGGATGTGAACTTGCGGATGGTAAAAACGACAACAGACAAGACAATCAATATGCTGCAAACAAGACAAACTCAACATGGGCCATGACAACTAAAATATACACAGATGTCTTCAGATATTAAACTGACTATTACACCAAATGCAGAATTCAACACCAAGGGTAAAGAGCCGTTCCTCACACAACTCACCACCAACATCAGAGACAAATTCGTTAACCAGCTAGTTGTCATGGACTTCAGTAGAACCTCAGATGACCTTCCAGGTCTTTATGGTTATACTGAGATGTACGACATAGCAGACCAATTCTCAATGGACCCGGACGGACTGCACAACTCGTCACCAACATCAGAGACAGATTCGTTGACACAGACATCATTCACCAGCTAGGAAAAAAGGACACATGGAAAATTACAAGAGCAATGTCAGTCAAAACCTAAAGACCGATCGATCCGTCTTATCTTTACTTGTAAGTAAGAAATACAGTGCTCCCTCGTTTTATATACAGTTAAAATTCCCTCGTTATAATGACAACCTCGCATATCGCCATCCGCCAAACAATTGTCAGTACAAAAATGTCAAAATAAATATATTTTCTCTCATTAATTATGCCAAATTGTTTGATTACTTTTATAAAGATTCATAATTGATTGTTGTCCAATACACTTGTCACGGTACTTGGTTTTTATGTGTTTATTTTGTCACCTGGTCCTACGATGTAAATCCGCTGATTAGAGTTTAACTGGACAGATTTTGTAATTAACTAAACAGTTCAGTCAAAATGTTAGTTGTAAACATGTCAATACCAAAGATAAAACGGACAGTTTTAGACGATGTTCAAAAGCGTGATATCTTGAAATATGTTGAGACAATCAACAACAATAACTCTGGATCTTCACATCCTTCTAAGGATAACCATACTTGAAATGTGTATGTTGAACAATCCTCCACCAAGTGAATGTATACAAGTGCGCAGTTGTAAAAAGTATTTACTAACATAAAAGTAGTCTATGTATACTTTAAGCGATACAGTTAATAAAAATCAAACATTGACTAAGATTGTATATATACACATTACATTTATGTAGCTTAATTCTATAAAATCCTAATGAATATTTAAAACACTAAGCAATTTCTCGGTTACTTCAGTATCCAGTATAAAGGAGTATAAATGCTCTCTGTGTTCATTTAAAACTTCCGTGTTTCGGTATATACAATTTTATTTATAAAACTAGTAAATCATAAGTAGATTAAAATCTAAGAATCACAGTAGACAATTTTCGTGTTGTCTATATATTAATATAT
>MJUT01050402.1:22409-36214 GCA_002080005.1 Gigantidas platifrons | reverse complement strand
ACCCAACTGAATTATGAATAAACCCCTTTTAAATGAAAAGTCTGACATCAATTTAATATAACATGATGTTATTTCGAAAAAATATTCACCTATTCGTTCATGAGAACCGATTATTCTATCCACGAGCACTTTTCCGTTACAACAATATGGCGGTCGCCTAGAATGGGGAGATAACTCTATATTTAATATAGCACTGGAAGTACTGTCAGTGAAGTGTAAATTGACTAAATAGAATAAAATATACATCATTTTCTTACACAAAGATAAACATCAATATGTCCAAATAGACAATTTTTAGACAATATTTGAAATCACACAAATTAATAAACAATGCTAAACAAAGTTACACATACATCTTCATCTTCTTGAATGACGTTGTCCTTTCATTAACTTTCCGCTTCCTCTGACCAAGCTTTCTACCATGTGATCTTGGCTTAATCACAGTCATCTGTGCGTCAGTAGATGTAATGGTCTTCTGGTCTTTTGGTATGAATCGTCTAAATCTTCGCCATAGTCGTTCCCTCTCATCTGGTGTCTTGGTGGCCCACAATGTTTTCGAAATCACGAACTGGCGATGGGTGGCAGCAGCTCTGTATTCCCCAATGGACACTAATGCTCTCTTCTGATCCTTGAATTGGGTTTCAATGATCTCTTTCAGTGTGTTAACCAAATCCAACATAGGTTTACATTCCCAGTTAATTGCTCTTTTCAACACATTGTTCAGGGACTCACAGTTGTTGTTTGTCCAACTTTTGTCGAAGTATCCATTCGGAATCTCTGTTCTCCATTGGTCCTTTAGATTGTTCTTTATTTTCTTTTCAATATACTTATGAAATTTTGATGACAAGGCTTTACATTTATCATAATTATTATTACTTTAAACAAAACACCATCACCTCATGAAAAGTAAACAGTTTTTGAACTATAATGCAATTTTACTTGTCAACCTGAATCACGCATGCACACCCAGAGTGACACTTGCTGCTACAAGGAACGCCGGACTTTCTACACTTACATGTTTTGTTCATGCATGTTTCCTTGCATCTTTTGCTTGCAAGAGAAAAACTTGCTTGTTTTGAAGCAGCATGCAGAGAAATTTCTCCTTATTTCCAATGCGAAGTTTCAACCTTACGTGTCAAAAGTTCTATATAACCCATATCATAACATGAATTTAACACATCAAATTCACATGATAATTTGTAAAAACTTGCATCTTTACCAATAATATCATCAACCCTAAACAATAATCGTGGTAGATCACCAGATGCCCCATAAACAATAGGTATTCTTACGGTTACAAAACTACCTTTTTCAATTTTTGCATTAGACTTTGACACTTTCTTATATTTTCTCATCGTATTTCGTGAGTTGTAATTTGTCCGTCGTCTGTTTTCATGGTACAGTTTCTGTCGTCAGTAGGGTCAACTATAATGTCGTTCAGTACCATAAAGTCATCAAATTGTCTATTTGGACATATTGATGTTTATCTTTGTGTAAGAAAATGATGTATATTTTATTCTATTTAGTCAATTTACACTTCACTGACAGTACTTCCAGTGCTATATTAAATATAGAGTTATCTCCCCATTCTAGGCGACCGCCATATTGTTGTAACGGAAAAGTGCTCGTGGATAGAATAATCGGTTCTCATGAACGAATAGGTGAATATTTTTTCGAAATAACATCATGTTATATTAAATTGATGTCAGACTTTTCATTTAAAAGGGGTTTATTCATAATTCAGTTGGGTTCACTGCTTTTTTTTAATGTTTCACTGTATTTCAAGGGGTTTACTGCAATTAGGTGTACCGAAAAGAATATGAAGGCAGTTGTTCATTTGTACAATTAACACCACTGGTTTTAGTACACACTTGTTTGTGTGACTTCTTTGAGATGTATCTACATGAGACAAATGTACAAATATTTCAAAATTGTGGAATTATACTGTATGTCAGAAATTCCCCCATACATTTTAGCTCTGTAGCTTTCAAAATTTTTACATTGAATTTTAGAGTAGCATTCATCTTCTACCTCTATTCACAAAGTGGCATATTCTTTCTTGAAAAGGTAAAATATTTACAATACACCAAAATTGTACATATGTATTTATTCAAATCAAAACAAAAATGTACAGTGCTACGTAGTTAGTATTTTTAGAGTCGTACTAAATACGCCTGCAGATAAAAATGTATACGCCTGCTGCATTTATAACATGTTTTGAATTAATATATTGTTGTATTATCACAATAAAATATATTTTGAGTTGATATATCATGTTTTGATGGCGTTATTTGCATGTTTGAGACTTTAATGGTCGATGTAAACATAACGGACTTGTGGGCGATCGACAATCCCGATTGAACATGCGCATTTGAAAAATGAGACTGCAAAGTACCAAAGTAAATTTGAAGACTATATTAAACAACAATGTATAAAAGTTGAGAAGGGCGATTATTCCACTGAACTGATATTAATATGCTCTTGTTTAGGGGTCAGCTTGTGTGATTAAAACCTTCTCCCTAATCATGTTAATTGGATTAACGGTTGACATCAAAGGGTATTGCAATACAACAATTTTGGCCAGTAATGACATGCTGACAAGCATAAACCTCAAATACTGACTGAATGACATTATAACATTCTTACAATTCTTATTATGTGGACCTTACATTTTTTCATATTTAGGAATATATACATTTATATTTATATTCAGTCAGGTACATGTAGGAAAACACTTGTGATACATAATGTCTGTAATTTTAATATGTGAAAAAATCGTAATTTTTGAGAACCAGATTCTGCAGAAATTGCACGAAATTGTATCAAAATTGTAATGTATGTATTTATTTTACATTTTTCTTTATCAATTTTCTTCTTTTTTTCAAATATAAAAACGTATATACATATCATATATACCCGGTACATATTATTTGGCGGACGTAAAATCAGAGGACTTCCCTGACCCGATAACCCCTATATTACCACATAAAATTGAGATAAATGTATTTATTTAACTTTTGTTTATCAATCTTTATTGTTTTTATTACTAAATTCAACTATCCAAACCGACGCGTACATATTTTCTCCACAGGCGTATTTTTTGTATGCAGGCGTATTTAAGTATGACCGGTATTTTTATATTAGTGGATACCGTATGTGTCATTTCTTTTATCCAATAAATGATAATACAATTCTATTTACTGTGCTATAAATTCACTTTATGCAATTGTTAGTGCATCGTGAATTAAAAACCCCTTATTATTTATTATCGATGTCTTAAAATCTTGTATTCTTCAACTACTTGTAGATTATTGCAACATATGGGGAAGAATGCAAAGATGACGAAAGCAGACAAAGTGAGGAAGAAGAAATATCCAAGATAGAGGAGGTATAAATTTTGAAAAGTCTGGTCTAAATAATATGTAACATGATTGATATAATTTGTTATGAGAAATAACAGAAATTTTAACTTTTTAATTTACATCCAGAAATACAATATATCTCCTTATTTGGGTCTCCCTAAATAGCGACAAGAAGTGTAAAAAATACTAAATAGCGACAAGGAAAGATATTTTTTTTTATTTTTTGGGCTGGAATGGCACCTTGTCAAATAACTGAAATCTTGGTAAAAAATGGTGGCATGTTTTATACAGTTTCTCCTTGTTTTCACTTTATTGTTATTGCTTCTAAGATATCTCAAATTTTAGAACCACAACTTAATCTGTATTGCCAGGCGACGGATGCCAAGTGGTTGCTTAAGGTCACATGGTCCTGTGGACCAGGTGACATAAAAAGCAAAGGGACTTGTCAGTTTATGACACCTGCTCATAAAAACAATAAGGGGAGCGATGAAAGCCTAATGAAAAGAGGAAGTATAACTGTGTGTGTGTGAAAAGGGGGGATCCTAAGGTCTTAAAGTAAATAGTATGTTGTTTATCATTAGTACCATTGCTTATTTCAGACGGGGGTGAATATTGCTAACAACTTTACTGGGACATGTAGTCAAGTCACATTTTCCTGCCAAGTCAATCTTAGACCAGAAAGAAGGTCAAAGCATTGCCAAACCCCCCAAAAAAAAAGAAATCTGGCCAATATAGTAAACGTTCGATTCAGATGGTTACCAAAAGTATATATGTTTTATAATACAAATGTGTCTGTTTTGTTGTCATCAGAAAAGAATTTTCATCTTATGTTTGTTTTTTAATAATATAAACAAAACAAAAATAACCTATTGTTACAAACGGTGTTTTGAATTGAGATAAGAAGATATGGAGAGAATGTTAATCAGTAAATACAGTTGAAGACTTTCCACTGAATTCTTTCTCCTGATCGTACCAGTAATAAAAAGGGAAAGTAAATATTGTGAGTGTTGAAAACAATTAATAGGCATTAATCCACTATATATGAACAAACAATAATCCTAACTACATGCAAAAGTCCATTTAATAGTAAAAAAATACATACAAAAAGGATAGGACATATTTCATGTACATGGGATCAAAATGTGTCCCTTTATGCTATACCATTGAATTTGGAAGGGGCATACAGTGTTACCCTTGTCTGTCTGTTTGCATGTCAGGTTAAGTACAATGAAAGTTGGTCAGTCAGTATGTAGATCAGTCCATTAAGCAGTTAATATCAATAAATCAACAAATTTTAAGATGTTTTAAAGTTCTCACTGCAATACTCTCATTTTATTTTATGATTTCTATAATATGTTTTAGGGACGCAAACAGAAACAGTTTCAATACCAAAGAAACCTGAAATGAAGGATGTATTTCAATTGGTTAGACCACATGACCTGGAACCACCACCAAACCCTGTGAAATCAAATGTCCAAGCTGCAAGGACATTAGTAAGCAGTTGTGATACACCATTTACCTCATCAATGAAGGATGAAATGGAGGATCCTTTATTTGAACCACACCTTGAATCTTGATCCTCGGATGATGAACAAGAGCAACAAGCCAACAAGCAGCCAAACCAACAACAAGAACAACAGAACAGGTATTAAAATTCTATATTATATAACACTGAAAAATAGTACTGTTTTGATAAATATCTTAAAAGCTACATGTATGCTTATTAGAAAAAATCTGGCTAAGCTAAAGAATGTTCTTGGAAAACGAGATGCACATATGGTTACAATATAAGAAAAATCTGAATAAATGTCTTTAGTTATTGCATCCGAAATATTTATTTTTATTTTACTTTGAAAAAAGGTTCAAATATGGCACTTTTGGTGTCTTTAAACAGAAATTTCAATTTACCATAAAAAAACAATTGAAATTTCATCCCCCCTTTTTTCTATTTTTAGCATGGCGGCCATCTTGGTTTGAAGTCGGGAACATTACCATACATGGTATAAAAACACATGACTGTAACCTAAACCTTTCAGTTTATATGTGTTCTCACAATTACTATGCATTATTATTTGCTCTCAGGCAGGATACCCTTGTTCGTCATTCTTTGGTCTCGTCATGCTTCGTCATTTTACTTTAATCAATATTGTTGCACAGAATGTTAGTAGTAGTTATGAAAAAGAAAGGATACGGTGTATGCATCAATGAGACACCATCCCAATTTAAAAGAACATGGCAAAAACGCCATCATCTAGGAGTCGCCATGTGGCCTTCAACACTGAGCATCAGCCCAACACACATAGCAAGCACTAAATGGCCACGAAATAAATGTCAAACATTAATTAACAATCACCACAAATCCCAAAATAAACAAAGCATTTGACATAGAAACAAAAATCAAAAAGGAGAGATAACACAACCACTGAAAATACAGGGTCCTGGCTTGGGACAGGCACATATAGAACGCGGCGGGGTTAAACATGCTTGTGAGTACTCAACTCCCCTCCCCTATATCCTGGGTCAGTGGCCAAGCTTTTACTATTAACTTAAAAATTCCCCATATACCCGGTGCAATAGTAGAATAACGTCCAAACATTTTTTTTCAGGGTTAACAATGAAAATGAAGTCAATACCGGTTCCGAGTATATTGTATTTGAAGAAAACTTATTGGAGCTATTTAACAGTTGTTTTCAGTGCAGTTCTCCTTCCATTGGAGAGATTGTTTATGTAAATGGTTCCATGGTGAAAATCAGACAGAGGTGTAAATCCTGCCCATACATCAGAGAATGGTTTAGCCAGCCGTTTGTTAGGAATAAACCTGCTGGAAACTTACTTATATCTGCTGGTATTCTGTTTTCTTGGTCAGTTCCAAGTAAGGCTCTTCGGATGTTTAACTTCATGAATCTGTGCAGTATCAGCATGTCCACATTCATGAACCACCAAAAGTATATTATTTATATCCCGCAATAGGAATTGTTTGGCATAATTATCAGAAGGATTATTTCAACGATATGCAAAATAAGTCAGTAGTGCTTGGAGGTGACGGAAGAGCAGATACACCAGGACACAGTGCCAAGTTTGGAAGTTACACAATGATCGACTTGAACGAGGGTGTTGTTGTGGATGTACACTTAGTTCAGGTACATTTTTTTTTAAATACTGGTACTGCGGCAGAACAGAATAATTCTGTAAATATCCCACCGTTTATTAAAGAGCATGTCTAGGGTGTAAGAATTTAATTTGAAAGTTGAAATCTGATTGGCTAATCCCAGCAAAGCAACCTAGGTTATACTGTATAACATACTTTTGTACATGGAGTATTCACACACCAATATAAAATCTAAAAGCTCCACAAAGTAATTATGTTCTTTAACACAGAGTCGTCGATTTCAAAATATAGTGATAAAGAATATTTTTTATTATGTTATACTCTTATAACCAGGCTAAATGAAACAGTTAACACCATTCATAAACTCACTGTTTATTAGGTGTAAACTGTCCCAAACAAGGTTACTTTATACCTGTTCAAAAATTTAAAATATCCCTTAAAAAAATGTTTTAGTCAGAAAAGATATAGATGAATGTTAAAGAAAGTATCTTACAAGAGGTTTTACTAATGAATTTGTACATATGATTGTTATACAAAATAAAGAGACATTTTACGGAAAGTTTACATATACTTGAAACAAAAACCATTTATAATTCAAACCAAATATGGGTATTTGCTGCTTCTAAGCACACAGAACAGACCAGTCAGCTCAGAATCAGCATAATATGTCATGGTAGTGTAACATGTCTTCCTTCCTGCAGACATTAAAAAACAAACTCAGTATCTTGGCCTGTAGTATAAGGCTGTGATCATCTCATTATATCATAACATGTTCTCGCTATGATACATGTATAGCTGAAAAACTGTTTTCTTTGCGTTTAAACACCAATTACATGTATTCATCTATCAAAATAGTGATGACATAAAATGTCACCCAGGACTAGCATTGATATATGATGACAAAAAGTAATATATATATATACATTTGTTTGAATTTGTTTACTTTTTTTTTACAGAGCAGTGAAGTGAAGAGCAGTTCACACATGGAGAAGGAAGGCCTTATTAAAAGTGCAAAATTTTTTTAATCCAAAAATATCAAAATCAAAACACTGGTGACAGATCGTCATGTCCAGATTGTAAAGTGGGTTCGAGAAAATTTGACTGAAACAACTCATAACTTTGATGTGTGGCATGTTGCAAAAGGTGAGAATATCTTTCAAATTAATATTTTCAAATATTCTTGTACTGTATTGATGTCAAACTTTATTATTGTTTTCAAAGTAAGTATACAAGGAAGATGGTGACAGCTGAAAAAAAATACTGTGATGTCTATGTCTATGATGTCCACAACAGCGTTCCTTCTGTGAAAAAAAATGTTTTAAAAAATTCATATAATTCTCCGAAAATCAGCCAAATTAAAATTAAAAGGCAGAAAATCCAGAAATAAAGAAATTAACATATGTATTCAAACTTATGGTGGCATTTTTCTGCCCCCTACGTGTCAGATACATGTATATCAACATAATATTGGTTATATGCAGGGTGTCAATATGTGGCTAATAGGCCTGCTCATTCCAATGTGTGCCTTCAGAAGTGAACATAATTATCTTACATGTCGACATATATTCCTGACAAGATTACAACAAATAGTGAGAAAAAAAAGGAGGGGTACAGAAATGTGCCACCAAACAATACAATAATAATATACATTACTACTTTTGGATGGGTCATCTCAGTAATAGAAGGCAACTTACAGTCTGTGTTGAGGCCAAGTATCTCTGAGATTTCTCATTCTCATAAAACAGATCTATAATAAGTACAAAGTGTAATTCCTGATTTTGTAGGTCTAAAGAAGAAATCATTTGCCTTATCTAAAGAAAAAGGTTGTGAGGAAATAAACCCATGGATCAAAAGCCTTGTAAACCATCTGTACTGGACTGCAGCAACATCAGCAAATCAAGATAGAGATGTCATCATGAGAAAATGGCTGTCAGTACTGAATCACATCATTAATATTCATACTGGTCATGGTGATTTGTTCCCAACTTGTCAGCATGGGACATTAGAAGACAGAGAGCGTCATAAAAAAATGGCTTAAAGCAGGTATATCTTTAAGCAAGCATTCTTTTTTGTTTGGTCAATTTTTTTATATTCTTCTCTTTAGAAACCATACTGCCAATGAAATTGATAAATCATCATACAGTGGCAAACTGCAAATTTTCTTCATTTAGTGCCATTCTGATATTCAAGATGGCCACAACTGTATACTTTGGTGAGAGAAAACTGAAGCATTATTCAAAACGAATAATCCAAAGAGTCACAAATAAGCCCACAAAAGACACACAAGGGACAAAACCAAGCAGAGGAATGTGTTGTAAACTTCAACTTATTGTTTCATGTCTCAACTGTTTAATTCCCATCTCTACTCGTTGCTAGCATGATTCGTAGTGTTATATTTTTATTCAACAATCATGGACATGATACAAAAAGTTGTACATGTACCACCATACCATGTGAAAAATATGTATTGCTTAGTCATTGCTTTTTGAGAAGTTGGAAGTTATTGTCAACAGCACGCCGATGAAGAAAGACATTCCCATGTTGTCTCCAGGAAAGCAGACATCAATCATTTTGCACCTAAGATGATTGGTTTCTCGTATCATGGAATGCTCTGCAGGTAGGAAGGAATATACAGTATTCATTATTATATTGCCCTCTTTGTTATAGTAAATACATACTATGAAATATGATTTCTCCGTATTGAAGATCTCGCTGCAATTTTCAAGATGAAGAACAGCAATAAAACTAAAAGCACTGTTCCTTTGCTGCAACTTTGTTATGTACATGTTTCGATTTTGTGTCAGGGTCCTGTTGAACAGTGACATGTTCACCATATCCTTTCTTACCCTAATCTGACTACAATACAACTTCTTTTATGAGTTCATTTAACCACAACATCAGTTCCAATTTAATTTCTTGGAGAACAGACTCCCAATTTCGCTATTATAAACTTCAAATATATTACTGGTTAGAAGCTGCTGTTGTTTAGAAAGTATTGATTACCAAACAATGTACCAATCATTGCACGAGATGAAAGTTCCATGCAAATTTCTCTCTAAGAGGACAACATTGAACTTGATAAGCAGTGATAAAAAATTGCAGTAAATACTGTATGTATTCAGATGCATAAACCATTCTTTTTCAACTTATTTTGTTTATAGATTGTGGCTTGCTGCTCTACATTTTAATGAAAACTGCCAGCGAGATCAGGCTTGTACAGCAGAAGGTTTCAGAATTGTATATCCAAAACACAAGAAAGGGGAATACACAGTGAGGAGAATCCCAGTTGATTGCACATATGGTAAGAATTAAATAGCCGTGTGCAGCATTGTACTAGTATTGGACTGAAAGAGCCCTACAGAACACCATTTTAGAAAAAAAATACTTTATATCAGAATTTCACAAAAACCTTATATGCACAATAAAATTAATATATGCATACTTAATGGTTTGTTACTGTGCAAAATTTCTAGTATAATTTTTATCAATTTTTAAATACATTACAATTCATCACTATCATACTTCAAACATGTACTAGATATCGAACCATTCCAATTTGTCCTAACTTTAGTTCCAGTTGACATGTCTTTATGACATTTTAAGACAATGTTTCTTGGCACAAAAGGAAGGCTTTTTTTTGTTTTGGGTATTGTGGCTCTGCCCCTTTTGAAAAAGGGCCAAGGGTGTTTTAATATATGTTGATGTAGAACATTTACTATTGTCAGATTCTGATGGGGTTTCTTTATTATGTTTTTATCATTTATCCTTTTTGTTTTATTGTAGAAAACTTCATGGTTTAAATAAATCTGTTTTATGTCTGTTTCAAATGGTTTTTGATATCATGAACATTTCTTATCAGGATATAGCTAAAATATTACTTAAGTTGGCATAATACAACAACAATCAATCAATCATCATACTATGCTTTGCATAGCCTCATTTTCATGAAAGTTATATGAAGAAGAACAGAAGAAAAGAAACCTTCGAGTATATTTTTTGTCACAAGCATTTACCCTATATAAAATTTTATCGAAATATTTTAATGTGATATTTGTACACTGTTTTTTTTTCTTTTTGTTTTCAGACTATGTAGATTGTCTTATAGAAACAGCATTTGCTATTGGGAAAGTGTCTGATATGAATGAAGGGGGTTTGAAGCTGTTAATAGAAGAACCACCACCTCTATGTAATGAGTATGAAAGGCTTGACAAAGAAACAGCAGTTCAAAATTTATTAAGCAGGTTTAGTCGCTGTCTGCAGAGTGAAAGCCAGTGTAGTTCTGGTTTGGGTCAGGAAAGGTCGTCCGGATCTTCTTAACAACACAAGATGGAAGGAGAACTCGTACTTCTTTCCCCAAAAAATGCTAGCACCAGCGAACAAACTGTCTGTATGATGTGTAACGATGTCGTCTGTAAAATAAAAACATTAATATGTCACTTGCATCTGTACATGCATAATGGATCTTAGGAATTCTTTATAGCAGACACTGGAGTGATAAGATGTATGTTCATGAAATCCTGATTGTTAACTAGTGTAAAGAGTATTTTTCAGTAATTATAGGATTGTGTGATTGCATTATGACAGGGGATTTAATTTAAAGGATAATGGATATGAATTCAGCATTTTCTAAATTTATACATTTTGTAACTTATTATTATCCTTTTCTGGATTTGACAATGATAAGTATGCTTATTATTTGGACACATGTGAATTATATACAGTGGAAAATAGTTTAGACATGACTTTCTCAGTGATTACCAGCATTAATGGTGAGAAAACTTTTCTATATTTGAGAACATTATTTTCAAGAACTATGATAGATCTTAATTTTTTGTTCAAGGACAATTCAGGTTCTTGCTTTTATGATTATACAAATGCTTATACATTTATATACGCATATATTTGAACTGTTTATTAAAATTTTCTAAAAGAAATAGTTTTTAATTTTAATCTCGCTTGGCCTATCAAAAGGCCAAACTTTTCTAATAACTTGGTGTCCGTCTTTCGTCAGTCCACTTTTCACTAAATATCATCTCCTCTGAAACCACTTGGCCAATTTGAACTAAACTTGGTTGCAATGGTCCTTAGGTTGAAACATAGGTTGCATATATTTCTTAAACCGTCAACTAAGATGGTGGCCATGTTCTGATTGGTCCATTTAAAAAAATCGTTTGTAGTGCGAAAGGAAGTGAAACTTATTTGTAAGGATATCTTGTGAAGGTCTGTTACAATTTTGATTCGATATGATATTTAAGTCAGTCCACTTTTCACTAAATATCATCTCCTCTGAAACCACTTGGCCAATTTGAACTAAACTTGGTTGCAATGGTCCTTAGGTGGTCCTTTTTAGCTCATCTGGCCTAAGGTCATGTGAGCTATTGTCATCACTTGGCGTCTGTACGTAAACTTTTACGTTTTAATCTTCTCCTCTGAAACCCCTGCGCCTATTTAACTGAAACTTGGTAGGAAACATCTATGGAAGGTCCTTACAAAGATTGCATAAATCATCCATGTCCGTAAAACAAAATGGTCGCCATGAGCATTTACATGTTCTTATTGGTCAATTTTTTTAAATTCTTCTCCTCTGAAACCGTATAGCCAAATGAATTGATATGTGGTATGAAGCATCTACTGAAGGTCCTTTACAAAGTTTGCATAAATCATTCGGGTCAGTCAAACAATATGGCCGCCATGAGTATTTACATGTTCTGATTGGTTGAATTAAAAAAATTCTTCTCCTCTGAAACCGTATTGCCAAATGTACTGATTTTTGTTATGAAACATCTATGGAAGGTACTTTGCAAAGTTTGCATACATCATCCCAGTCTGTGTAACAAATTGGTCACCATGAGCATTTACATGTTCTGATTGGTTGAACTTTTAAAATCTTCTCTGAAACCGTATGGCCAAATGAACTGATACTTGGTATGAATAATCTATGGAAGGTCCTAATTTACCATAGATGTTCCAGGTCTGTAAATCTAAATGGCAGACATGTTTTGAATTGTTAAAAATCTTCTACCTTGAATCCATAATGCCAAATGAACTGATACTTGGTATGAAACATTTAAAGAAGGTCCTTAACATAGGTTGCATAGATTTCTTAAACCGTCAACTAAGATGGTGGCCATGTTCTGATTGGTCCATTTAAAAAAATCTTTTGTAGTGCAAAATGAAGTGAAACTTATTTGTAAGGATATCTTTGGAAGGTCTGTTACAATTTTGATTCGATATGATATTTAAGTGAATAGATTGTGAGTGTCGGGTGAGCGATACAGGCTCAGCCCTCTGAGCCTCTTGTTCAGAATTATGTTTGATGAACCGGTCCGTCACAAAAGATAGCCGCAATAGGCGAACATACAACACTGTAGTTTAACATAGGACCCTATGGGAAAATCACTAAAATATCTTCTTGTTTGAAACAACTAGGCCAATTGGGACCAAACTTTGGCAATAAATATTATTTGGGTCATATGGTAGTGTTCCGAAATTGATAGAACGTTATCAAATGAAATTCAAAGGTACATAACTGCCAAAAGAATATTATGTGGATAATGATAGGTCTTTATCAAAATACAGACATCTTTTTGAATGCGAGAAAAAAGTACTAATTAAAATATTACTCAATTGCCCTGTTCTGAACGCTCTCCATTATGTTACCTATATTGGAGGTATGCTACCTTCAGCACATGAATATTAAGGCAGACGGGATGGAATCCAGGGTGTTCTGTGATGCACTGGCTGTCTGGTTGTTCATTCCTTACCATTACAACTTTTTCCACCTCAGAACAACACAAACATTCCCTCTCACTGGGCATAAATTCGCACTGGCCACATGTACACCTAAGAATATAAATAAAATGGAGTTGGAAGAGGAGCTAATTTTTACAGGCATGAAAACAGTATTATTTATTGTGGAAGGAGCTGTATTTAAAACAATTTTATGCCCAGCAGAATTCAAGATGGCCACCAGAGCTGACTACATTGTATAGTTAACATTCTCCCAATTTGGTCCAATGATAAAAATTACTTTTCCCCACAAAATGGAAAACAATAATTTTATATAAAATACAGCAAAAAATAATCTTTAAAAAAACAATTTTAAATGTAGTCAAATCAATTGCAGTTCTGGTTAAAGCAATAAGGGAACAACCATTTGATTCTGATGGGCTGGCAGATTTTGTTTGGTCAGAATATTTATTTTCACAATTTTGCGGGCAAGAACATTTATTTTCAACCAATTTAGGGCAGGATTATTTATTATTATTTTACTGTTCTTTAGAATGAAATATATAAAATAAAATACCTTATTTTAGACTCGGGACAATTGACCA
>MJUT01050402.1:224-18474 GCA_002080005.1 Gigantidas platifrons | reverse complement strand
ACTGTGTCCAATGTCTGTGACAACACCAACATTAAACAGACATACACTTGTTGTATATTCTGCCAGTAGGCAACACACGTGTTTAACAATTTTGTAGCAGATTATGAATTGTAACATTCCCAAGTTACTATCTCTCATGTAATTTAATTTGACACAAGTAAGAGAAATATACTTCAAAACAGATATCAACTGAATTCATTTACAATTTGGTGAAACATTTGGACGTATTTATGAATCTATTCTTCAACGTATACTTAACTTTGTTTGAAATTATTCCAGGTGCAGTTCGCAAAAATATTCTAACAAGACAGGAAAAGGATGACAGAATGGAAAATGTGATCAAAGACTGGTTAAAATATGCTAGAGATCGGGATGGTGGAAGAAAAAAGAGAAAAGATGCGGAAGGCAATCAACAGGGGCCGAACGTTCCTCATCAATAGACATTGACAGTAATTGTTTTATCTAGCGGTTTTGCCGAAACGTATCATAATATGTTTATGCTGGACAATTTTAATTTTGTATTCCCTGTTGGAATTTTTTGGAATTAGGAATAATTGTTTTGGTATTGCAGTATAGCAGATTAAATGTTTTAAAACTTAGGTGTTTTATCTAGCAGTTTTCTGAAGCTATTGAATGTTGACAGTAGAATATCGAAGGAATTGTTCAATATTTCTGATTGCGAAAAATTGGCACATGACAAAAACATTCACATACACTAGTACATGGGTACATTTGTTATGATACTAGATCCAGAATCAGAGCTTAATACACATTCATGAAACGTGTGAAACCGCACTAAAGAAGGAACTCGTATGCATTGATACGGTTTAGTTAGGAAGAAAAGTTTAGTTGAAATTTGAACCGACTGAAGCATGCGTCGTCTGTTCTGAAAGTATTTATGTACAATGGTTCTTGTGTCTTGTTTGATTACCTAGTCTCCTTAAGATTTATTATTTAAACTGAAACACGATTCGTTAATAGTAGTTAAAANTTATGCTGGACAATTTTAATTTTGTATTCCCTGTTGGAATTTTTTGGAACAAGGAATAATTGTTTTGGTATTGCAGTATAGCTGATTAAATGTTTTAAAACTTAGATGTTTTTATCTAGCAGTTTTGTGAAGCTATTGAATGTTGGCAGTAGATTATCGAAGGAATTGTTCAATATTTCTGATTGCGAAAAATTGACACATGACAAAAACATTCACATATACTAGTACATAGGTACCTTTGTTATGATACTAAATCCAGAATCAGAGCTTAATACACATTCATGAAACGTGTGAAACGCATCGACACCACACTAAAGAGGGAACTCATATACATTGATACGGTTTAGTTAGGAAGACAAGTTTAGTTGAAATTTGAACCGACTGAAGGATGCGTCGTCTGTTCTGAAAGTATTTATGTACAATGGTTCTTGTGTCTTGTTTGATTACCTAGTCTCCTTAAGATTTATTATTTGAACTGAAACACGATTAGTCAATAGTAGTTAAAATATTTGCAAGTGATTGGTTTCTGTCTAATTTTCATACTGGAAAGTGTTTCAATTCCTTATTGCAAATCAATTTATTTATTGGGAAAATATTCAAATTTAGGTGAAATATTCGCGACATACAGAAAAACAAAGTATCGGAATTACTGTATATGGTATATATATATTTTAAGAATTGATGTCTATTAAGTATAGCCATAATCAAAGAGACTGACACATCACTTGGCATATGCTTTGAATCATAGTTTCTGTTGCGTCTACAACATGTTTTCATACTACTGTTTGATGGGTATCACATGGGAGGTTATTGAACGTTTGACCATCGTGAACCACTGGTGGAATATGATTGTAAATAGTCGAGGCTGGACGTTGGGCTGACGTTAGACACTGGTTGAACAAGCTTGGCATATAGTAGTTAATAGTTTAGGCTGACGTTAGGCCGACGTTGGATACTGGTGGGATTAGGTTGGCACATGGTTGTAAATAGTTTTGACTGACGTTGGATAATGGTGGGATTGAGGTGGCATATGGTTGTAAACCGAGCGTCGGATCAACGTTGCGCCAATGAGCAACATTACGATGGGCCAACGTTAGATTCCGACGTTGGGCCAACGATCCGAACGCCCGAAGACCAACGTCGGCCCAAAGTAGTGTTGCTATCTGGGTATCGATTTAATTTGCAATATGATTAATAATTATTTTGTTTTCATGCCATTTTCAACGTTTTCTTGGTACACAGGTAATGTGTTTACATTTTGTTCAGGGACCCGAAATGACGCACTCCTATTCTATCAATATATTATCACTACAGCTTACCTTGCTAATCGATAAAATGCTTCCATTCGAAACCACTGTCTTTGACGATTGTCCAATGTTGTAAAATCCAAACTACAACATCCAAATTAACAACATAAATGTCAAAATCCAACACCACTATCCATAATGAACGTCCACTTTTGTAAATTCACAAACAATATAACATCCAAATCAACAGTACAATGTTATGAAAAATGTCAGTTCCAACAAATTTCAAATAAAAACGAACTTCAATGCAAATATAAAGTCATTCCTTAGTAGCTCTCTCATTTTCAGTGGCATTTCTGTTATGACATGGACAAAAAAAAAGTCATCATGACGCCTCAAAACTGTTGCTGTACCACAGTACCTCAGATGGACCCAGTGCTTGCAATGTTCAAATGTACATTGTCCCCATTGAGCAAAAACCAACTGCACACAATTTCTCAGTTCTTTTGGTAAACCTGTCAGTTTGCACACACAACAAGGCTCATCATCTTCAACAATGTCGGAATCAATATCTGAATCAAGAGGAATAGGGCCTCCAGAGAGATTAATGCCTGACATTCCTGCAGTTTCTTCAGAAATACTACTGTTTGATTTCTGCTTCGACTTCCGTGTTTAACATGATATATTTTAGATACTGATCAGTGAAAAATTGCATCACTGTATTAAAAATAATTTTCAGTTCTATTCATTAGTTCTTAATTGCTCCAAAGAAAAGATTTATTTAAACAGTACTTAATTCCTGTTTGCCATATTTCATTATATTCATTGAAAATCATATAAGCTTTGACAGTTGAATATTTTTTAGTACGGAATTATCACCACATGACAGTCACGTAACCTAATATGCCCGCGCAGCCTGTCAGCAGACGGAAACTGGACTACACTTTGAAGGGTTTTAGGCCAATCGTGGGTCTATTTTAGTAAACTATCTTTTGGGCGTAAGGAAAAATGGCGGTTTTATATGGATACCAAAACTAGATGATTTCTTACCTTGTTTATGGATGATTTCCATATGTTGTGGGATACAACAACGAACACTGCCGTCATAAGTTTTGCGGGTCATAAATAAAACCCGAATGCATCTCGGTGCGTCATTTCTGGTCCGCGTCAAAATAGGTACCAGCACGATAGTACTATTACTATCAATATCTACATAAATTAGACTGAAACTTTATCCTGATTTATATTTTGATCTATCAACCTATAGCCACTTCAAAGGATCCATGCAAATAATTGTTCCAGTTTCAGCCTTCCAATATTTCCCTTAGTAAACTCGACTTAAGGACAGAGTCCTTGGGTGGGGGATCCCTCTTTTCAAGGGGATTGGTGGTACTTTTTTGTCCCCACATTTGCTATTTAATGTCATTTATTCATTTGATGATCTGTAATTATTATATAATTTCATTCATGATTATGGTATATTATGAACAATTGTATATATGCAATTTATGATAATCAATAAATGACCTTTTCCACAAATCAGTGTTTGATTAATTTACCAAACTAGTTAGGACTCTGTTGCCAATTAATTACATCTATTTTGTGTGTCATAAATATCTATTACAGGTATTCTCACTTACATATTAGCGGGATTCTGAATAGATATACAAAAGGTGTGATAACTTCGCTCTGAAAAAAAACTCATTCTAAATTATGTAATTATTTTGGGATGGTTGGAGTTCCAAACCCCACTTCCATTTCTTATTTTGTGATAGGGATGCTGTCGTTAAGTTTATATATTTCACGAAACCCGAGACCCATATCCTTTGTTTTCTATACTGTTTTTCGAAGGATGGCCATTTTTTATATATATAAAGCAGACTTATTGATAATGAGAATCCGTAAATCGAAGAAGAACAGACAACACAATGGCCAAAAGAAAAAGGACAAACAACGATCTACAAAACATACACATAAAACTAAAGATCGAGTAACCCAAACCCACTGAAAACCGGAACTCGGGTGTTACAATCGTCCAAATCCTCCGACTTCTACAAACCTACCGCTCCGGAAATAACATCAAAACATCAAGAGCCTCTACAGACAAACAAAAATCAATGTGTCTGTCCCTAATTGGTCCAAAAGTATATCATTGCACATATAAAACATCTACTGTAAAAAATGAAGTTGAGATAATGAGAGCAAGAAGCTCTTTATTATTCCTCACTCATTTCTATCATGTCATGCTTTAGCTTTATTTATCCAAGCTAATGCTCTTTTTCTCAATTTTTTTTGTTAAAGCGACTAATCCAAGTAATCAAATATTTACAGTTAGCCATCATTCTCAGACTGTCAACCAGAACCTTGTTAATGGTTTTAAGTTTCAAGCTAAGAACAGACTAGGGATAGATGATACTGGAAGTGTTCCATCATCAACTGTCCAGTAACTACAAACACATAACAATTTGCCAACTAAAGTAGCAGATTACCACAACCGTCCAATTGACCACATGACCTTGGAAGTAGAATGAAAACCCCCTGTGGGAATGCATTAACAACAGTACCAACAATGTATGAAGAACTTGTCAAACTACACAATACCAAATGGAATGAAGATACCAAACAACTTGTAGAGCACAGTCATGCAAAAGTAGAAGTACAACGATGCAAGATTCTAGCACCGACTACTGCAGACATCAACATGAACAGTGTATGTGTTCAAACTACTATCGGAGAACCATTCTTGCTCGCTGATAACGACACATCTTCATATTTATGACACACAAGAATCTTACCCTTTGCCACAGCCGATGCCTTCTATGGAGATTCTACACCTGCTCATCACTGTTTTACCTAATCATATTTTCTTTGGTAACCTGTTATAAATTACTCAATAAATCATATTTTTATTGGTAACCTGATGTAAATTCCTCAATAAATCATATTTTCTTATCTTGCATTTTCAGAAAGAAAGAATTGAACCAGAGATTGTGGTTTCATTTTTAAAGAACAGCATGTAAGAAGCTGATCAAAATTTGGCCAGTGTTGGACGACACAAGTGAAGTTTTGCCAAGAGAGATAATTCGTAGGGTTCCTGAACCTACTATTGACCGCAGAAGACGGCATATTATTTTTCTGAATAAAAGACTTGTTAGATCCCTTGACCCAAAATGTCATGTGGGGTATTGCTGTCACTTGGCGTCCGTCATCATTGTCAACAAGGGTGTGTCCGCATACATGTACATTTGTGTATATGTATAAATTATTTATTGTTCATTTGTTTTTAATTTGCTTCCCCATGGTTGGTGGTTCTCTCCGGCTTCTTCCAAAACTCAAACTGGTGGCCATGATATAGCTGAAATATTGCTGAAACCTATAATTTGTTTTCAATACATCCATAAGAAAAATCCCTGCAGAAACATATACTAGTATACACGTTCCATCCCATTGCCGACGGTTATATATTCAACCTAAAAGTATCTTCCTTGTCTGTGAGATAGCCATTAGGAACGCAGCATACAGTATGTATACTACCCACCAAGAGTCCAAGTCTACACAGAGTTACTCATACTACTCAAAGATCTATGTCACCAACTATAACCTAAAACTATCTTCCTATGAGGTAGCTATTAGGAACGCAGCATACAATACTGTTGTTCCTTCCACTACACTCAATACATATGGCGGAAAGAGCAAGACACTGGTCTTCAAGTACCCTACACAGAGAACAACGACATACAGAAGTTAATACGCAGAGCTGCAATACTACCTACCAGTCACTAGGAAGAGCTATGGTTCCATTCGCATGAAGACGCGACACCAACAGATGTTTTGTTATTTCAAACAGGTAACCATGTCGTATCCCAAATATTCTGAAAGATCCAACTATACTGAAGTTATTACTCCTATTAGCAGACACACTACCTCAGATCATAGGCGTATCACTGGTGTTTCAATGCAGGGATGTGAACTTGGGGTGGTGAAAACGACAACAGACAAGACAATCAAGATGCTGCAAACAAGACAAACTCAAAATGGGCCATGACAACTAAAATATACACAGATGTCTTCAGATATTAAATTGACTACTACACCAAATGCAAAATTCAACACCAAAGGTAAAGGGCCATTCCTCACACAACTCATCAGAGACAGTTTGTTGACACCGATATCATTGACCAGCTAGCTGTCGTGGACTTCAGTAGAACCTAGGATGACCTTCCAGCTCTGTATGGTTATAGTGCTAGCCCACTGAAACAACAGTCTGCGGATAGACATGTTGTTCCACTCGAACATATTATTCTGATTCCGAGACAGCCAGTATTTGCTTTTTCTCCTAAAAGTCTTTGGTTTTACTCGAACGGGGCTCGGATTCACGATCTACCGCACTCGAGGCTAGCAAGCTAACCATTACGCCACCTGTCATGCTGTCATTTTTATCATTAATTGAAATTTTTGTGATATTTAGTTTTGAAAAACAATTTTATATATTTTAATTCAAACTTCAAAGATGCAAAAACTATAAAAGGGATAGTATAAACCAGCATGAAAAATCAGAATCCCACAAAGTTAATGTAATTAAGTTCAATGGTCAGAAAAACCCACAAAATCCTGAAGGAGCTAAAGCTCTAAGAGCCCTAAACCAGATAACAGTAAACCGACTTGTGTTGAAATTTAGATATATATTACCTTTATGCAAAAAAGGACGTCCGTTCACTGATTACCCAATGTTATGCGATTTATATTAATCAAAAGGTTTGGATATAGGTACGCAGTATCGCACGGATAAAAAAAAGCTGCTGAATTTGCAAATTTTATTGCTAAAGCTGAAAATGACAAGATTGTCCAAGGTATGAAAGATGTTCGTTTCATCTCTGCCATATCAGATGTTTCTACAGATTCCTCATACCAAAAGGCTGAAATTGTCTTTATCAGGCATTGTCACAAGGGAGAAATAAATGTAAATTGTTCGTTGGTGAAAAATGTACCCAAAGCCAACACAGACTCTATATCTAAAGTGATCATGTCTGGTTTGAAAACAAAAATTGATGACTATGCCAAATAAATTGTTGCTTGTGGAACAGACGGAGCTAGTGTCATGCTTGGCTCAAAAAGTGGTGCAGTACAAAGAATAACAGAAGCACGTGGACGCCCGTGGTTCATAGCTGTACATTCCTCGGGGTATAAGCTCGAATTGGCATTTGAGGACGCTATCAAAAAGAAAAGAAATTTATATGACAAAATATCCATCTTCTTGTTAAACATTTATTATTTCTATAGAAATAGTTGTCTTAACAGATCTACATTAAAAGACTTTCAAAATACTGAATCAAACGGTGGTGCTTCCTACCAGGACGGGAGGAACTAGATGGATGGCACACTTGAAGAAGGCAATAGAATGCTACCTTAAAGGATATGATGCAATAGCTCAACATTTGAATCGGGTATATTTTATATTGTTTATTACTTATAATAATATTTTCTAGCCAAAGCTAATTGTCTCAAAATGTATTTATTTAATGTCACGAGTCAATTACATGTACCTGTTATGGTATGAGTTCGATCCCCGCTTTGTGCATAACAAAAACGGATGTACTTACTGTTAGTAGTTACAATGTAGCCTGTAGGTTTGTCAGTTACCTGCCCAAGGTCGGTAGTTTCCTCCACCAGTAATATTATACTGACAACCATATAACCGTTACCATGTTAACACATGGCGTTAAACTTCCAACAAACAAATTTAAAGTGCCATTCCAGCCCAAAAGTCAAAAATTATTTTAAGCGCTATATTTATTCTCTATAAAATTATAAATCATAAGAAAAAAATCCGATAAAAAAATTCTATGCATTAACGGAGATCTGAGCTAAGGTGTATTTTCGTAATTTTTTTTCACCGGGATAATTTTATCGATTGCGAAATTCCCGGATGTAAAATGTTCGTGACGTAATAATTTGAACACACATGCTATTTCCGGTTAATGGATGCAGTAAATAAACGCAAAAGGTGAAGAAAATAACTGTATCAGGATCAGCTAATTTTAGTTTGTAAGAATAGTAATGCCTAGAGGGGATCGTGGCGGCAACAGCACGGGTACATGGGGTTAGATGCGTAGCTTACGGATGTGGAAAAACCAATGTGAATGGGGTGTTCAATCCATGCATTATTTCCCTAAAGACTACAATCTTCGAAAACAGTGGGCAGATTTTGTGCATCCGAAGCGTGTGAAATGGGCAGGTCTAACTGATTATTCCACTTTGTGCTCTGACCATTTCACCCCTGAATGCTACCCATTCCGTGTCCGATTTGAGATGGAACACATGGAGAAAAGGCCAACGAAAGTGAAACTGAATGAGGGTTCAGTCCCTACTATCCACTGTATTCCACCACTTCAAATTCTAAGTGACAGTGAAGCTGAAACTCTAGGAACATTAACACCTAAGCATAACTTGTCATGCCTTGACATGCTATCACCCACTGGTGAGGAAACAAAAATTCAGAATTCTCCTCCTAAGAAGATCAGAAGAGAATATTTAAAACGGGAAGCAGCAAGGGTAGGTTTAACTTAAGCAAAAAGAATATGATGGCAGTTGTTCATTTATACAATTAACACCACTGGTTTTAGTACACACTTGTTTGTGTGACTTCTTTGAGATGTATCTACATAAGACAAATGTACAAATATTTCAAAATTGTGGAATTATACTGTATGTTAGAAATTCCCCCATACATTTTAGCTCTGTAGCTTTCAAAATTTTTACATTGAATTTTAGAGTAGCATTCATCTTCTACCTCTATTCACAAAGTGGCATATTCTTTCTTCTAAAGGTAAATTATTTACAATACACCAATATTGTACACATGTATTTATTCAAATCAAAACAAAAATGTACAGTACTAGTTGGTATTTTTAGTGGATATGTGTCATTTCTTTTATCCAATAAATGATAATACAATTCTATTTATTGTGCTATAAATTCACTTTATGCAATTGTTAGTGCATCGTGAATTAAAAACCCCTTATTATTTATACAACGGTAAACTTTCACATGTGGGAATAAAGAGAATTATTATTTTTAAAGACGCCAACCATAAATTTTATTCAGCTAAATTTTGTCATTACCAAAAATTATCATTTCGTCTGTCAATCCTTTCTCCACTAGCGTCGTTGTCATCGGACGATGTTGCCTCGGGCTCTGGTAGATACGGCTCAAACTGATATGGCAATATATTCACGTCATTTACAGCCGCCCCTTCTCCTACAGATGATGCCTGAACCGAGTCACTCTCGCCACTAATCTCAAAAGGAGACGAACCGCAAGACAGATCATCAAGAGTCAAATCAGATCCATCGGAATAGGACTCTTCCCGAATGTTATCCATCATCAAATCGTTCTTTCGGGTGTTAAAAGACAACGCTTACAGTCAGGCGCTACAGCAGAAGTTGTGGCTATTTTTATCCGAAAGTTACCTTTGACAGGTAAAACTGCAAACTTTAAGAGGCTGCCGCGGCTTTAATCGTGCGATTTTTTTACGAGGTTTTTTTTTGCCTGTAAACTGAGATATTTTCTCTTATTATCACCAAAAGGGATTTTTCGAATTTTCATTCTTGAGGCACTTTAATGCCACGATCTGTTATTTTTCCTTGTGCATAATTAAATATTAATAATACACAATGGGTGAAGTTGCAAAAATTGCACAACTTTTTCAAGTTTCATAACGTGATTTAACAAATGCTCCCTCTTTTCGGTGTATATCTAATTCTTTGGTAAGTTTGTATAGGAGAATGTCCGAGTAACTCTCCATTCCTTAAAAATAATGGAGCCGATGCCCATTGTTTTTAAGGAATGGAGAGACATCGACAAATACACAGACACTGATAACAAGGATCTGCCAATTGAAATAGATATGGAACACATTGATCTCTCCCTGACACCTGTCCAAAATGATTATCCACGATCCTG
This sequence comes from Gigantidas platifrons, assembly GCA_002080005.1. NCBI lineage: Eukaryota > Metazoa > Mollusca > Bivalvia > Mytilida > Modiolidae > Gigantidas > Gigantidas platifrons. Next base: position 8,274 of record MJUT01050402.1, on the reverse strand, counting down.
CCTTCCCGCTCAGTTCAAAGGGTCGTCTGGAAAAAGGGCAAAAAAAAATCATTAAAATATTGAGCCCGCTATGTTTGAGTCAGGTGCACGAATAGTTGCATTCAGAATAAAAATTGAACATATGGAACCTTGGATAAGAGCTCTCCAAATTTTATATTATGAACAATTTGGCCAAATAGCACCATTTGTTGTAAGCTGGTACGACGAACCTGGGGAGTGGACGAATGATGGTAACAAATCTATATGTATTGATCTCGTTAAGGAGAAAAAGTTACTGTACAAATTAACATTCTTCATAACTACAGGGTCAATTCAGGCCCAAGGTCATAGCAGATTTCTATTTGCAACTAGGGACTTTTCAAAACTAAAAACTCTTGTAGGTGCCATTTGCAAATTCAAGAATATGGGCGTCAGGTCATTGAAGACCTTACCATTGGCACTGACAATAACTCAGATTCGGAAAATGAAGTTGATGACCAAACAGAAAGAAAACAAGAACTATATGAAACACTTGTTGAAGAATCTAGTATGGATACTGTTGTGAAACATGCATTTAAACAAATACATGTAAGCAGCATACATGCTACAAATGAGCCCCAGGATGAACAAGTCGGTAACAGTTCTAGTTCTAAACACCCCTTTAAAAACATCAACACTGCTGTCAATAATAACAATAAAATGCCTACTGACCCAAAAGTAACAGTTAGTTTGCCTCTTACAGAATGCATTTACTGATGCATTGTCCTCCATGAACAAGTCTCAAGCAAACCTCCTTCAACAACAAAAGACAAATTTCTCAAAATGTATTGAAAAATGCATCAAACCAGTTATTGATAATCTCCGCAAGCAACTTCATGCCACCTAATTACTTAATGATTGATTGATTGGTGTTTAACGCCAACTTTAGCAATATTTCAGCTATATCGTGGCGTGACCAAATTTATAGTTACCTTAGACACCTATAAGACGATCAGAAATAAAACGTAAAACACTTCTTTATAAAACAATCAGATTATATATACAAATAAAAGAAACATTAAAAAGGTAAAACCATATATTGAGAACATATGGTATCAAACTATATTTTTGTATACAAATAAATATCTTTTAAAAATTTCACAACTGTGTCGCCAGCGACATTTGTAAATAAATCATATAAGTTATTGACATTGTAGAATGTTTTCCGAACATCGGCAAATTCTACACAGTCTGAGTCTATCAAAATATGCCTAAGCGAAAAATTAGAATTACACGGAATACATTCCGGTCGATCCTCATTATTTAATAAATAACTATGAGTAAGTCAACTATGACCTACGCGACATCTGGTCAAGACTACCTGTTCCTTCCGATTTTGACCGTAAGAACAAGGAGTCTTGGCAACCAGAGAATGTATTTCGTGTAATTTGTTATGAATTTGCTGGTCACAGCTATCTTGTCAACGTTTTAAAATATATTTCACTATACAAGGTTTAACATCTGTGTATGGAATAGAACAATTGGATATAGGTTTATCCAATGCGTTCTTGGCTTCCTGGTCGACGACTGTGTTCCCATGGATACCTATATGGCTAGGAATCCATGTGAAAATAACATGTTTACCGATAGCAACAAGGTTTCTAAATTTCAACTACATTGTATTTTTAAAATGAAAGGTTTTTCGAGTTTTACAACTCTCAATTGCCAAAAGGCAAGAAAGAGAATCTGAACAGATCATGAATTTACTCTCATCATAAGAGGCAACGAACTTCAAAACAAAAAGAATTAGTCTCTGCACTGAAGATCGAACTGGCAGATGGTAGTCGAAGAGAATCCACCTGCTGTCCGAAATATATCATGTTAAACATGTCTAAATATTGAAATAATAGATTTCACCATACTGTAACTTACTAAAAAAATGGACGTTCATTAGACAGTGCTGTTGGAATTGACATTTAAGTTGTTGATTTGGATGTTGTTGGTTGGATTTTACAACTTTGGACATTCGTCAAAGACAGTGGTTTCGACTGGAAGCATTATTTTGGCTAGCAAGGTAACCTGTAGTGATAATATATTGATAGAATAGGTGTGCGTCATTTCCGGTCCCTGAACAAAATGTAAACACATTACCTATGTACCAAGAAAACGTTGAAAATGGCATGAAAACAAAATAATTATAAATCATATTGCAAATTAAATCGATAGAAAAGAATCAATTCTTTATTTTTATGCAGAAATTTTAAAACAACAATGTATCGTCAAACGGTAAGAAACAATCATCTGCTTAGGTGCGTCATTACTGGTTCCACGGGGATACGTAATGGTTATGGTGCATTTACATATGGTACGAAATGGTCTCTGGTTATGGTACAAAATTGAAATTTTGTGGTACGAAATGGTAAATTATGGTACGAAATGACTAGCTTCGGGTAGCGATAACAGAGGATCCGCCATATTGGATTTCGCTATCTGTCGCCATTGAAACAGGTCAGTATTTTTTTCATTATGTAAAATGCTACGCTTTATCAAATTATAATTATATCACATTATTATGATATGTCTTATCTTATATTTTATCGAGATGCTTTAGTACCTATTATCAAGGAAATCCAAGTTTGAAATGCTATTTTTTTTATTCCCGGCAAATTATGGTAGTCGCCATTTTGTCTTAACTTTTTTTTTATCACATGTTCTTAATCACATTTTACCGCTATTCTGGTGACGTAGGTAGCACCAGTGCACATCATTTGAAAGCGAGCAAATGGCAGAAGACGAATGTGGTAAGAAATACAAGAAAATAATGTTTCGTATAACGTGAGGTTTCATTGAATATTGGTGAACTTTGACACTTCATTGGAAAGAAAATAAACCTGTAGGAAAACTTGGGAATGTTAATGATTAACCAATAACCACTCTTAAAGTCGTATTTACCATTTTGTTCTTCACCACACTTGGTGCGAATTTGCGCAGACGATTTTTACGAGCCTGCAGTGTCAAGAGTTTGTTCAGCATCGTGCGAGTTACTCCCGGTTGTGCAAACAAACAATATAGACCCATATTATAGCCCTGTAATGTTGATTTTGAACAGAAAAGAGTGTTTATTCATATGTCACTTATGTGTCCTTCATTTAAAAAGACCCTCCCTATTATTTGAAAGCTAAAGTGAACCCACTGGAAGGCTGAAGTGATCTTTTTAACCAGAATGTTTATTATGGAATGCCCAAATCACCGGCAAATGTAAATATTGTTTATAATTGCCTAAATTGGCCTAACAATGCACAATGCAACCAATAAATCATGTCCATTATATTATCTCCCAACTGAATAATTGAACAACTACACTCACAGCACACATTTAAAACAAAAGTAGACAAAATACAGAACGTTACAATAATATCAGTTAGGGTAGCACCATTTTTATTTCTTTTAATGAGCTCACGGTCCTTTCTTCTTGATTGCTATCTGGAAGGTAGTTCTTCCTGGAATATGTAAAATATTTCAGCATCTTTTTGCAGATTTTATAAATGATGGCAAATGGAAAATGATGCGTACCGATGATGAACTCTGACAAAAAAACAATCAGTCTGCCAAAGCACAATACATTTTCAGAGACGATATTTGGTCATCTGGATAGGTTATTGCGAGAAAAACCAAATATAAAATTACTGGCAAATGAATCATATATCACGTTCGTGCATAACAAAACACTTGATTGGCTAGCTGGAAAAACTGACAATGAAAAGGAACTATTATTAAGTAAGGCTAGGAAAAATGTGTCAACAATAAGACTTAAATTCAAGGAACGTATGAAGCAACTTGAGATCAAGCGAAGATTAAATCTTGAAGAAAAACTTAGGAAAGCTGAGAATGTTGAAAAAAAAAGAATTCAAAAGCTATAAGATTATACCGGTAAAATTATCACTTGGGGACTATGGCAATCAGATGAGCAAGTAAACTTCAATTTGAACTTATGTACATCTAAAAACGATAAAATTGAAGCACTGAAAGCTCAGTTGAACTTTAGAAGGTATGTCTTAGCACAGAACCCGAAAACAGACGATTTCAAAGATGTATATTTGATGTCGAAAAGCCATGGTAATGGGAATAGACGCATCAATCCGACAGTTGATGAGTTAAGTAACAATGTGAAAACGTTGAGAAGACATTCCTACGATATACCCGTAGTGACTGTTTGCAAGGCCGATGATGATGAAATACCACTCTTAATAGGGAAACACATAAAGATGTACTTTGAAGAAGGTGGCACTGTCCTGGGAAGGAGATGTTATATCGACGGTATTGAAATCTTTAGTCTCACCTGCCATACATAGGTATTGCCTTACCGGCAGCAGCGGTGTTAACATTTGACAAAGTTATTTGGTTTAGTCCATATCTCAAAAACTATAAGTCCTAGATTGATGAAACTTGGTATCACATTCCCTTTACTATTGGTTTGGTTTGTTTTTTTTGTGTTTAACGCCACTTTCAACAATATTTCTATATCATGGCGATCAGTTTTATTTGTGGAGGAAGCCGGAGTACCCGGAGAGAACCACCGACCCTGGGCAAGCAACTGGTAAACTTTATCACTTGCGAGTCGAGTGCACCCCTTTTTGTAATTTATAAAGCCGGGCGCGAACCCACGCCGTATTAGTGATAGGCTTGTATGAGTTGCTAGATCCAGCGACCTAACTCGTTGAGCCTCCCTTTACTATTGAATATCAGTCCATAACTTGTAATTTGACCAATATCTTGTTAAAAGTGTCTAGATATATAAAGCGATTTCTGATTGCTGGGACAGGCGAGACATACTATAGTATCCACTCTTGTAGTAAAACAAATTTGCTTGGTTATAAAGCAACTATTGTCTTGCTTGATGAAAATATCTTGGTCACTTTTCATCAAACAAATTGAGAGAAACTTGAGCCATAATGCTAGCCAGAATGCTCATAGGAAAACATTTTTGATAACTAAAATTTGAAAATGACCTATAATATTTCACCAAAGTGCCACTATGGCAAGCTTGTGAAATAAAAAAAAAACAGGATTGAGAAATATACAAATAAAACCTTTACAAATTGAAAGAAAGGTAAATCAAGACTAACAAACACTACTAAAAGAAATATCCTTATTCAGCATATTTTATTTTCAAATAATCATATTATTAAGCAATGAATTTTCCATATATTTTAAGAGTGATTTTTCTCTGTTAAAGGACCAATTATTATCTATTTATCACATCTAAAACTTGTTTCTTTTGTGTTTTACTTCATAAATATCCACATGACATGTATTAAAAAATGTTCTACTTTTTTCAGGTTCCAGGCTATCCTAGTTGGTACAATGTAAAATTCTTGTCAGATCCCGCGATATACACATATAGACTTCTGGAAGATTACAAGAGAGGAGACATTGAAATCATTGTATAATAACAGTTGTTAAAGTAAAATTTAAATAATAAATAATATTAAATGACAAAATGTGTAGTTTTTGAACTGTAGAGACTGATAAAACTATTATAAATGTGTATTTTATGGTACTAAACGGGGGAGAATCGTTTTGACAGAAATGACCGGAGAATTTAAAAACGAATTTGTTTATAACTTTTTTTTATTAAAACAGATAGCTTCTTGAAATTTTTTGCATTGTTTTTCTCTTGAAAAGTGCTTCGATTTGATATATAACATGTGTATATTGACGCAATTTTCTAAATTCCTCTGTTATCGCTACTTCGGGTATCAATATGGTAATAAATATATTTGTGTGGTATAAAAACATTTTAGAAGTTTTATCAAATAAATATAGAAACAGTAAGTCTACAGTAAAGAGTGAGATGGTAACACACAGATAAAATAAAAACAGTAAAAGTTGAAGTTGTTATTTATTTCCGAAAATGCAATATAATATAGCAAAACAAATACATTCCGTAATTTCCAGTCTGTGTCGAAACTCATTTTCTTCATTATCGTTCATAATCTTTATAGTTGTGACAAATTAACGATTTCTAAGGTTTGATAAAAGTAAAATTTACACATTTCCGTGAATTGTATTGTTTTTGAACTTAAAATTGAAAATGTGGGTTTTTCTGTCCAATATATATTGTGCAGTGTCCGAAATTCGATAAGAACCTAATTTCGATGGGTCAGTATTTTTAGTGTCGCATTCGGATACTGATGACGTCATCACCCGGAACTTTTTGGTATAGAACGACCTAGTGTTGACGTCTACCACAAGTAAACAAAAATCTAGAAAATGTCTTTAAAAGAAGTGAGTAATTTATTTTATTCCTCCTAGACTAGAAAAACTATGTTTTCACTAATACCATTTTGATTTGACCGTAAAACGGTGATTTTCCTCATGAAAACTTGATTAGAATCCACTGAAATGTCACTGTCTTGATCGTCTGGATCTACGCTAATATATTCTAAAAATAGAACATAGTGGAATCCCTGTCCAAAAATAAAACGTATGGAAAGCCAAAGGTGTCATGTTATGAAATTGTTCAAATGACGTTAAGGGACATCTTTAAAGAGTGGCAACTTACAGAAGTGAGAATAAAGTGCTATCAATGAAAAACTAATTAAATATATGATTTTTTGTAAGTTTATGTCTGTATATTTTTTTTTTAATTAAACAGTTTTCCATTAAAAAAATCTCGAATTTTATCAACTACAATCAAAGGTCATCTTGAGGCTTCATAACATATTTTCTACATTTCTAACAGTCTGCAATTTTTGAGAGAAAAAAAATATTTGAAAAAAATATATACTTCACAGTATCTTCGAACTTGGTGATTAGTGTCGACATTTTTTGGGCCGAGATATATCGGGGACGACTTTTTTTAGGGCCGAATGAGTTGGAATTATCTCCCCTATCGAAATAAGGATACGCCATTTTCTTTCAGGTAAAAACAACAACACACTTCATAAGATTGACACCAGTCAAACTGTTTATCGGATGTTTCTTCTTTTTTGTACAGTTAAACAACTATATTAGTAATTTCAGTTTATTAAAGTATTTCATACAAAAAATCTACGGGAAGCTTGACATAAGCCAATAAGTGGTTACGTTATCGAAATTTGGTAACGCCAGGATATATGTGCACAATAATACCAACAGCAATGCTATTTTAAAAGTGGCCTCTAATATCAGTTACAGGCCACTGTTAGAGTACCATGTTCTTGATCAATGCTGTAATAGGAAAGTTAGGTAAACTCGTTCAAAAAGTAAAACTGGTCTCGCGACTTTCATTTTATTTTATATATAACATCATTATTCGTACCCAGGTGAAAGTCTTGGTGCCACCTCGGCCTTCACATGAGTACTCAGGCGGAAAAAACGTTATATCCAATACGGGCTGCTTCTTTTGTTTCAATAGTACTGTATGAAGAAGAGCTTAAAAGATATAAAAGGGGTAATGAGAATGCGTAAATCGAAGAACATACAACAGAGAAAGGACAAACAAGGATCTACATAACATACACATAGAACTAAATATCGATCGAATAACACGAACCCATCTAAAAACCGGAAATGAACCTGGTGATCCGGAAGGGCAAGCAGTTCCTGTGCCACTGGTGGCACCGGTATCTTATACATATATATATTTTTTAATTTGAATAATATGCATTTGAATAAAATTCACTCAGTAATTAAACAATAAAGACATTATTAACAAGCAAGGGCATCTGTAGATATTTATCATTATATGTACAGACGAGCCATTTGTCATTTGAAAATTATTCATGGAAATGTCAAACTACGTCAATCGTTATCGTAATTTCAATAAATAAATAATCATGAAATGTGGATATAATGACACACAAATACCCTTGAAATGTAAAAGACGTCTACTTGACACAAATATACCCTTGAAATGTAGAAGACATCTACTTGACACAAATATACCCTTGAAATGTAGAAGACATCTACTTGACACAAATATACCCTTGAAATGTAGAAAACATCTACTTGACACAAATATACCCTTGAAATGTAGAATACATCTACTTGACACAAATATACCCTTGAAATGTAGAAGACATCTACTTGACACAAATATACCCTTGAA
>MJUT01050390.1:521282-541552 GCA_002080005.1 Gigantidas platifrons | reverse complement strand
TATATATTTCTGTTGACATCAGTCTGATTAAAATCTGACCTCTCACTTGCTCTTGTTTATTGATGTGTCGCCCACGCGCGACATATCAATAAACAAGAGCAAGTGAGAGGTCAGATTTGCGACACATCAATAAACAAGAGCAAGTGAGAGGTCAGATTTTAATCAGACTGTTGACATATTTATTTTCAATCAAATTTCTTTATTATTTCTTATCTTTATCCTTTATTTATCGTGTTCGTGTCCATATATATATATCCATGCAATCGTAACAGTAACAACTTGCACATTCCGACCCTATACTCAAGAATATCGGACTGGCATATGGAAACTATTATTACCATACGATTGTATGAATATATGGACACGATAGATAAAGGATAAAGAGATGAAATAATAAAGAAAGTTTATTGAAATAAATGTGTAAACAAAGTTAAAAAGGGGGTAATTCAGCGCCAAGAGCGCTTGTGATTTTTTTTTAATACTGTGTCATATTGGATATAGCTGTTGTTTAGGACAAAGTGATTATATATCTTGTTGTCCGAGTGTGTCATATTGGATATAGCTGTTGTTTAGGACAAAGTGATTATATATCTTGTTGTTTAGGACAAAGTGATTATATATCTTGTTGTTTAGGACAAAGTGATTATATATCTTGTTGTTTAGGACAAAGTGATTATATATCTTGTTGTCCGAGTGGATTTAAATAACGACAAAAGAAGCATGCGCAAGCAAACACTTGTAATAAGCAGTCATACTCCTAGAAATAGTAATACTAATACACGTTCAACGTTTGATTATAGAAAATTCCCATGAATCCTAAAGTATCGTGAAATCTCGTGGACGGTCGGTGTTTTCAATGCGGAAACAACATATTTGAGTTTGACGTGGTATAAAGAAGAAGTCATATAATATTTCAAATTTTAAAACTTTTTATTCAGTCCCATGACAGGTGTAACTAGTAGAGCAGGAACTGCTAAACCTTCCAGGGTATACGAGTTTGGTTTTTAGTGGGGTTCGTGTTGCCCTATCTTTAATTTTCTATGTAGTGTTCTGCAGATCATTATTTGTACTTTTTCTTTTTGTCACTGCATTGTACGTCCTTTGATTACGGCGTCTGGTTATACACCATATTCAGAATAAACTGGTAGGACGTGCTAAAGTGGGTCACGGGTCACTGTGAGTAGCATGTGTAGTCACGTGACTTGTCTCATTGGTATCGAGAAACAGATACGGTGTTGAAAAAACTGTTGATACTCATAAAATATTGATAAATGCAATACAATTTTATGTTTGTCTTCAAGAAATATGATAGACAAAATCATGTGTGAAGTTTTATGACGAAATATCTCCGATTTCTATGTAAATTTACGAGTTGAAGTGGAGAAACACCCACAGGTAATTTTAGCAATGCATTTTTATCTTGGACAAGAATAATGAGCGTCCTGATTGGATGACCGATTTAAAACACACTGACTCCGCATGGTTTAGCAAGGTTACTCATGTCAATAGTTTATAAATATAGAATCTTTCCAATCTTGCTCCCTGCGAGGAAAAGCATATTACTGAGTGAATTAAATAAGCCACCATTTTCTTGATATGATAATGTAAAACAAAAAGATGCATGTAAAAGAAATCTATGTTATATTTATTCATTTGTTTGATTCTGGAATATTGTTGATCATTGACTTCAACAAGAATAAAGGGGGTGAATTTTATAGTTAAATAAATGTTATGTTTCGACAGTTTAAAGAGAAAAATAAAAATTTGTTGCGACTAAAGCTTAAATCAGCGTTAAAAATTGAACAAATATCAGTGCTTTTGTAAATGAGATTTATTTTAAATAGAAAATCTGAATTTATTATTTATTAATTTATTATTAATGATACAATTTTATATCCCTTGGGAGGGGGGCTATGATGAAAATTTGAAATAAAAACACAGGACCGGACTTTAAGCAAAAATAATAATCCTGGATTAGTTTTTTTATTAAAAAAAAATCCAGGACCCCTGTGTACATGATTTTTTTTTTTAAGTTAATAATATGAAATATTGACATCCACACTTGCCTTTTGGACAGCATATTTCTGTGTCCACACTTTCCCTCAGGCAACACTTGTATATTTAAAAATATAAAAAGCATAGTTGGCTAATTTTTTTCTGTTCGTTGTAGCTTTTAAGTTGATTTAACCCCGATAATTCGAACACTCCTTTATTTCGAAGTAAGATTATTGGCCCTTACGACGTCGACTGTATAACATTTCAAGTACTATGGTTTCATTCATTTTCGTTAGTGTAAAATTTTCGTTGCTTGACAGAAACTGAGATCTTAGTTGAATTCGTCGTTTTGATTACTTATATATGATATCTCTTGTTATTTATGACTTTTATTGCGCACTAAAATTAATGGTTTTAATGGAACAAATGCGAAAATTATTGTTGATCAACGAATACATATAGTGATTGAGTGGCGGTTGTTAAACGCTTCCTCTGCAATTTTCAGCCATATCATGACGAGAACAAGTTAATTTTCAATGAGATGACGCTGAGGTCCTCTTTGTACTAGACCAACACGCTGAGTTGGATTGTTTATAATGCTAGCTCACTGAAACAACAGTCCGCGGATAGACATGTCGCCCCACTCAGACACACTATCCTGATTCAGTGTTATAGACATGTCGCCCCACTCAGACACACTATCCTGATTGCGAGCCAACCAGTGTTTTCTCTTTCTCCTAAGCTATACGTGTTTAGCGGAGAAGCAACAAATGACAATTTTTTTACTCTTTGATTTGACTCGATCGGGGGCTCGGATCCACGATCTACCACACTCGAGGCGAGCACGCTAGCCATAACACCACCGATGCGGCTAGAATAAATATAAATTTACAGTATAGGGTTATTTATAACATTATAATTATACTGTACATATAGTCGTCTATTCTCGGTGATTTAATACGTAGCAATTTAAATTGGTCACGAACTGCAATATATACACCTGAGCCATAGAATACAAATTATCAGATTTGATATAATTTTAAAAACGTCTTTTTAAATTATATAATGACTGACATTAGTGTCTTACAGAGCGAAACTAGATAATTGGGTTCGGGGTAATTGGAACCGTTGGGGATAATCTCAAACTGTATTTATTCACTCAGCTGTTAAAAAATAATATATATAAAATGGTTAGAATGAAGTCTGACATATTACACAGTTATATTACAGTACACAATTATTGCTACCCTCCCCCCCCCTTTTTATTGATCACATGAAAAAATGATCAACGTATAGACAATTAAGAAATATGATCATAAAAATATTGTATGTGTCTTATTAAGGAGTTAAAATCTATTTAGATTTATTCTGATTTTATTTGATTTGATTTTGGTGCTTAACGCCACTTTCAGCAATATTTCAGCTATATCATGATCAGTTTTAGTGGTGGAAGAAGCCGGAGTGCCCGGAGGGAACCACCGACCATGGGCAAGCAACTGGTAAACTTTATCACTTGCGGTTGCGAATCGAATGCACCCTTTTTTGTAATTTACAAAGCCGGGCGCGAACCCACGCCGTATTGGTGATGGGCTTGTATGAGTTGTTAGGTAATCCAACTACCTACCTCACTGAGCCACCCGGGCCCTTAGATTTATTCTAGAATAGCTACCTTTCTAGAAGCATATATAATATACAATTGCGTTTCTATATCCAAAAGTGGCACGAGTAATCGTTGTCTTCTGAACAAAGTCCTAACATCACCGATATGGGTCGGGGCCCCATACGCAACGCAAGGTTTCATACACTTTCCTATCCATGGATGGTCAGTTCGTTTTCTCTGTCCGAGTTTTCTCCTCCAGTAAGTCTTTCAGTCAATTATTATCCATAAGGGTAGGGTTATGATCCCATTTCTCGGTTTAATTCTCCACTTTTTTCTTGCTTGTCCAAGGTCAACGTCATACGTTGTGGACCCCTGTTTTATGTTCAATAATTTGAGGTGAGAGGTGATTGTTCATTTTCTTGATAATGGTAGAATTATTGACTATCACTGTTTAGAGATGATTGTTCATTTTGCTGATATTGGTGGAATTGTTTACTATCACTGTTTAAACTTACCGGATGTGACGCAAAATACAAAAAACCAAACCCAGAAAAAGGTATCTCAGGATGTGACGCAAAATATCAAATACCAAACCTAACCAAACCCAGAAAAATGTTCTCATTAAACACGTACGCGTCTGTATCCTGTACAACATGTATGACTTCTAAACACAAATATTTCTGTTGTTTTAACTCAATAAGATCCGTACTTTGAAGTTGAAGAAATTGATACCAATAAATTATTCATAAAATATTTGCCTTTAAATTTTATTGTTATTTTATATATTTGCGTCACAAATCAAGATTTTATGACATGTACACATGTTAAAATTCGTCGTTGATAAATTCAGTATTAAGCCTACACTTGACAATCGAAGAAGAAAAAAACGTACAAGGAATTTAAACTTTTTTAAAATTTGTGAATTTTAAACGGGATTATTCAACCTTGAGTAATGTTTTATGAGGTAAAACTAAACATAGTATATATATAAACAATATTGTTTATACAGTAACAAGGGAAGGTTTCATCATGGCGTGATATATATTTTTCCGGTTGGAACTACCCTATATATTTCTGGAACTACTTTACAGTGTAATAACAATCGTCAGAAACAGAAGATATAATTTTTATTCTATTCATACGAGGAATACAGATTTTATAAAGAACAAAAATAAACAATGACCCTTAACCTCAAAACAGAGACGAGTATAACGGGTAAGTATTATAGTTGTATATCTTCAATTAGTGAAATATTGCTGAAAGTGGCGTTAAACACCAAACATTCAAATTCAATTTAGTGAATTATACTGTAGTTTTGTGAGTACTGGGTGAAATCTATCACAAGTAATGTTATAGAGTGGAATCAATTCACGAATAATATGATAGTTGTATACGTGTGAAGACTGGATGGAATCAATCTATGAATTATTATGTGGTGGTGCAAGGAACGAGAGGGGTCAAACCACAATATAAAATGTCTGTCAATAATAGATAAGAATTTCCAACTTAAATAAATAAAATATACTTTCATTATTCAAATACATGTTATAATATTGTTTAAGGTGGTACATTGCACTTCAGGTAAAATTTTATCTGCTCGCTTAATTTTCTTATTTTTGTTTGCAGTGTGTTTGAATTTATCCACTGTAATAACTATCAAAATTTTTACTAATTCCAACCAACAGACTCAGAGCTATAAATTCACTAGCCACATAGCAGCTTTTCTCTCTGTGGTTTTGATCACCGAGATGCTTGAAATCTGCATACAAACGTTCAACTGATTTTAAAGAGTTATCTCCCTGTAGTGTATGGTACCCCCTTAAGCCGTCGGTTAGTTTCAAATAATACTTCAGGTACAGGTGGAGGTTCCCACCGCTCAAATCCACCGAACTGTTCAGTGCGTCCCCAAAAAATTATATTTTTCGTTCCCACCCAACTATCCATATTTTTTTTAGTGGCAGTCAAAAGTCGTTGGCCATTCCTTCCCTCATTTCTATATAGGTTTTTATATATATATATATATATATATTCAAGAACTTGTTCTCGTCCTGAATAGGGGCCCGGGTGGCTCAATACGTTAGGTCGCTGGATCTAACAACTCATACAAGCCTATCACCAATGCGGCGTGGGTTCGCGCCCGGCTTTGTAAATTACAAAAAAGGTGCATGTTATTCGACTCGCAGCCGCAAGTGAATAAGTTTACCAGTTGATTGCCCATGGTCGGTGGTTCTATCCGGGTACTCCAGCTTCCTCCACCACTAAAACTGTCGCCATGATATACCGGTAGCTGAAATATTGTTAAAACACCAAAAATCAATCAATCGTCCTGAATATAGTTAAAATACTGTTCACTGAACGTTACGAAATAATCAACAAGTGAGTCAAATAATGCTTATATTTTATATTGTTTTATGTTTACCGATTAATCTCACAAATACACGTATCTGACGCGTATCTGGACGAAAACGGCCGCAATTGTTTCCTTTTTGGTATTTGTAGTTTTGTTTGTGTCAGTATCTGGGTCTTATTGATGGATATTTTTGTTTGTAAGATTATACAATTTTGTTTTCCCTTATCTAACAACAATACTTCTAATATTATGCGCATCTGTGAGAGAGCACAAATTGTAATGTATATTTGTTGAAAGCAGATCAGGACAATTGCTCATGCATCAGTATGCTATATGGATAGGCTCGCACTGAATTTGAGACATCATGGTCGATTCCACTGAGATTTAGACATATCGTTGACTGTAAAGTGAAGAGCAACAACAAAAGCATTATTACCCGACTTGATATGTAGCTGATTGCTTTAGTTTCATGTTAATTTACGTCCATATTTTCTTGTGTTGAAAAAAAAAGTAGACATCAAACTTAATGCTTACAACGCGTTCCTGGAATAACCTTCACATTGTACGCTCGAAGCCAAACTAGTTGAGAGCCAAATAATGTGCCATTATATTTACTGCCACGATAAAACTGAAATATTGTTGAAAGTGGCGTTAAACACCATAACCCTAACCCCCATTATATTTACGCATTAGTATTTTGCAAATTGCTTTTTTTTTATTTCAGCTGGAAAAACGTATGTTCCATCAAAAGTAGGCATAAGTCCAAAGAATGGTCTTTATGAGGTACGAAAATATGACAGTGTTATTGATCCATTTGCCAAGCAGACGACACAATCCATCAGTGACCCTGCCGATCCCTTTAAGCAGAAAACTGGATACTCACCAACACACAAGACGACAGACATCGCTAATAGAAAAATCGAGCAATACGAAGGATATACTTACGATACCTACTATGATTATGCGTTCCCGAACGACAAGGACAGAGTCAAGAAAAAACAGGAACCCAAACCAAAACAGGAACCAGTTCACCCCAAACCGAAACCGAAAGTAAAGCCTAAGTCAAAAGCAGTCGAACCACCGGTAAGTTTGTAAGAAAGAATATGTATAAATGAACACACGATCGAGTCTTTATATCTACCTTTATATCTATAGTAAGACACACATTGATGTATTGAAGTAAAGAAACAACACTTCTATTGCTGTTCTACATTTCAGTTACGGCATTGTCTTGAGTAATGAGCTTGTTTCAAACTGCCGTGTCACGGCGTGTGATAATTATGGGGGCTATAATAATAATAATGAATCACAGTTGGAGGGGTTTTGTGGCAGTAAGAGTGGCCATCGAACCCGTCACGATACCCTGGCACTGATTTAGTGTTAACAAGAACCAGAGATGATTTTAATTACAATATAAAAAATATATATATATATATATATATATATACAATGAAGTCTATGTAGAATCCCGAGGATATTGCTTGGATTCACCTTCTAATATTTTCTTCATATTAGAATTACTAATTATTGATTGGTCAATTACATAATGTGATATATTTTCTTCTTTTTTGTATGTGACGATCCACAGTTAACCTTTCCTTAGCATTCGGAAGCTCTCTACTCCTTTATAAACCGCTATATGTTGTTCAATATACCTAAACATGTTGTAGATTCTCCGCTGATTGGTCGATTGAAATTGAACTCCTGATCACGTGACATCAATCTCCGAAACAGATGATTTATTACTTCACTTAGAGTAAAGACATTCTGACCAAGGAATAATGTAGCCTCTGTGTCAGATACTTGAGGTGACATGAATCGAGATTTATATATATATAAAGGGGCTGTCGTGGTCGTGATCGTATGGTAATTGGATTTTCAACTACCTGTGCAATCCGTGACTATCACCACTAACGTTGTCAGTTTGAACCATTTTCTTGGCGAGGTGTACTCGATACAACATTATAATAAAGTTTGTCAGTTACTTGCGACGGGTCGGTGGTTTTCTCCGGGTACTCCAGTTTCCTCCACAAATAAAACTGACCGCCACGATATAACTGAAATATTGTTGAAAGTGGCGTTAAATATCGTTTAACCAACCATAATTAAGTACTCAATCAATTTCACTAATTTTAGTATATATACGTTTTTATTTCAGGAGACGCCATTGCCGTACAACGCCTCTAAGAGTGTGTCAAGAACGTTAATAATGATGACAAAAAATAATAAAGTCCGACCAAGTCGTACAAACAAAAAATTGACGGACGATTTTGATTGAGAAATGTGCGTGTTCAATTGATATTTGTGCAATAATAAAGACAAAAGAAGCAATACAACAGAGAACAGTGGATGCTGTTGAAGTTTATTTAAATCGGCTTAAATCGTTAGCAAAAAATCAACTGTTGAATCGAATCAGAGTTAATTGTTGTGTTTCTTTGTAATAAATTGTATGTTCATTATAATTGACCATGAGAAGATAAATTATTGTTTCTTGTGGTTGTTTATTTTTAAAAGGCAAATTTCAATTCTTGGTGAAATAACGTCTACGTCTCCGTTCTTCTATCTAACGAATAGAATGAGAGCTTTGAACAAATGTCTGTCTTTAATATCCTGCAATCATTACATTGGTATACGAATACAGGGTGGACAACGTGCGTCATACATCCGGGTATTTTTTATATATCGAAAACTTTATAATGGCGGAAATTTTTCAACCATCTGACAAAATAAAATTCATTTTTATACTATTTTAACCACGAACCTGTATGATAAAAAAAGCCAGACCAAAGTACTCTACGGACTTGTATGATACTATTTACATCGATAATATTCAAAAAGCTGTTGTCATTTGTCTAATCATTCCGACAATATTTCCTTTTGATGCTGGATCCAGCATAAAAAAAAATACCCGGCAGGATGTTTGACGTACGTTGTCCACCCTGGACTATCAATATGTTTTATTTGCCTAGTACACAAATAATAATTTTCTAGTACCTGCTTCATGTACATCAAGCGATAAGAATCGATATAACAGTATAACGCGTCCCTGAGAGAGGACACCCTTGGAGTGACTCTTGTTTTTGTTCTTTCCAGTACAATTTTGCAGTAGTTTTGATATTGCAGGATAAACACAATATACTACATTTTTGTACTTACAAATGTCGGGGAAAATAAAATTCATTTGCCCTAGCGGCGAAACAGGCCAGAAAATATCATCAAAGGATCATTTCCCACTATTTCTAATTAATGTTTTCCGACACTGTACATATATTGTATATTTATTTAATACAATGGGAGTAACTACAAGGAAAGGGTTATGGTTATGGTGTTTAACGCCATTTTCAACAATATATCAGTTATATCGTGGCGGTCAGCTTTATTGGTGGAGGAAACCGGAATACCCTGAGAAAACCACCGTCCTGTCACATGTCACTTTATCACATAAATTGTTGTATCGAGTACATCTTGACTGAACGGGATTCGAACTCACAACTTCAGTTGTGATAGGAACTGATTGCTACAAGGTAATAATTACTGTCAGACTTTAATTGCAGTAACAATATGGGTAGAAATGAACAAACTATTTAACTGTGACAAGGGAGATAACTACAAGAGTGAGATGATGTTGATCATGTATTGCTAGCTAACTGAAGCAACAGACCACATGTAGACATTTCGCTCAGTCTGGTCACATTTACCATATTCTGAACCATCTAGTATCTCTTCTTACTCCTTACATGGTTATCATAGAAGCCAGAAACACAGGTATATTTTATGTCCTTGAGTTGACTCAACCTATCAACGATCGACTGGGGCAAGTATGTCAACCTCAACCTCACTTATTCGGGCTTTCAGGAGGAAATTAGGATTTACTCTTTTAACACAATAATTATGAAATATGCAACGCTGTCGGTTTTTTTTTACTCCATTTTCATTATAAAATTGTTATTTTGTGACAATCAAAATCAGATTTCTAATATAAAGAGATACATACATGAAGTGACCTCCCTTGTTAGTTGTACCCTTGTATAGTCGGCTTTCTTGTCACAAATCAGATCAGAAAGCACAGTTATCCCACTTGTTAGAACTAACATCAGATGGCGCTATCGCTGTATATATAGACCTAGTAGTAATTGAAGTAATGAATTTGTGTTTGTTCTAAAAATGAATTTGGATTTTTGGTGTTTTAACGCCACTTTCAACAATATTTCAGCTATATCATGGCGACCAGTTTTAGTGGTGGAGGAAGCCGGAGTAACCGGAGAGAACCGCCGACCATGGGCAAGAAACTGGTAAACTTTATCACGGCTGCGAGTCGAGTGCACCCTTTTTGTAATTTACAAAGCTGGGAGTGAACCCACGCCGCATTGGTGATAGGCTTGTATGATTTGTTAGATCCAGCGACCTAACTCATTGAGCCACCCGGGCCCCGTTCTACAAATGTAAATATTTGATCTAATATAAAAAAAAAATGATACGGTAATAGTCCATACGATATTCAATCACAACAATTCGAACTCGTGTTCACAGATATAACGACAGTGGCTTGGGACAGGCACAAAATGCAGCGGGGTTAAACTGCTTAATTGGATCATAAACCTCTCCAATTTATATCGTGATCTCCAGTGGCCAAACATATACAAACAAACCAGTAAAGACAGAATCGCAAAAATGCACATACTTTCACTGAAATGATCAACCAGAGCCCCCTGAGTCTGCCTCTGATTTAAGACCTCTCACGTGACTCAATACTGAATGTCGTAAACGTTTGTTAGAGAATTTTGCCAGATTGTGAAAATGATTAATATTAATTGTTCTACCTATAGTAATAGTATAAGGTGCCCTTGATTTGCAAATAAAATATATGTTATGTTATACGCCATAGTTTCTCCGCAAACTCTCAGAACCTTGTATATTACATAAATGACATATCAGACGGAAATCCATTCAATGATTCAATGTAGGGGCCCGCCGTGGTCGTGATCGTATGGTTGTTAGATTTACAACTATCTATCACTGTGTAGCATCTGTACACGGGAAATAGCTACTACTGAAACGTAACACACCGATTTACAAGTTGTCAAGGTAAGTAAGAAGTCGTTTTACTGCGAAAACACAACGTTTTCGTTCAAACTGTTAATATGGCAGATTCCAGATAAATACCGCTTATACTTTATGGGCTCATATAATAAAGGAACTTCGTTAAAATTGTTTGATGCGTGATAATGCTCACTTAGTACTTCTGAAAACAACTGTCCCTCACAAAATTTTACGAAATAAAATGATGTAGACGCTTTTCATGAGTAAAACGTAACTGGAAACGTAAAATTTAGTGACGAAACATCTGAAATTATATTCACTTTGATGCACTGTTAATTGGATTTGGAATTACATTTGTATAACAACATTAATATCGACGTTAGTGTGCGGGTTTTAGCCGAAAATAATGTGTTTGTGTACGGGTTATAGCATCGTCGGAAACCCACGGCTGATTACGCTTCGTTCCTCACTCTATCACCGTGGGTCGATTCGTACAAATTTCCTCGTTTTCTGCATATTCATCACACAGAATTATCCAATCAGATTAGAGCTTACGGAAATGGAACTCTACAAAATTGGAGGTTAAAATGGATAAACGTCCTTTCCATCAAGTAAATTGTCAACTGTTTCTTTCTGAAACTCTTTTAATTCCTTTACACCAAACAAGGAGGCCATTTTTTTCAGTATTTACATTAAACCGAACAAGTGATAATAGGTGCGTTCTGATTGGTTTAAATAACTGAAGATGATGGTCAAGAAACCAATGAAATGAATTGTTTATATAGCCATTGAAGGAAGTTATATTAGAATAATGACAAAAGATGGATAAACAAATGTCTCTGAAAGCATTATACCAGCCAGGGTGAGTAGAAAAAGGGGACATCGTGGTCGTGATCGTATGGTAGTTGGATTTACAACTACCTATGCAATCAGTGCCTATCACCACTGAAGTTGTGAGTTTGAATCCCGTTCAGGCGATGCATACTTGATGCAACATTATGTGATAAAGTTTGTCAGTGACATGCGGCAGGTTGGTGGTTTTCTCCGGACATTCCGGTTTCCTCCACCAATAAAACTGACCACTACGATATAACTGACATATTGTTGAAAGTGGCGTTAAACACCATAATCCTAACTCTAAAAAGAAAACAACAAGAGTTGGATTTTACGGAATGTATTTGTCAAACTACAGACAAGACATTTTGGTCCTGTTATCTGGAAATAATGAGCACAATAATATTATGGCAAGGTACTGACAAGAATATAAATGACAAATACATTATATCATTAAAATTTACAATTATGTTATCCAATGACACAAAAAATACAATTCTTGCAAGCATGTTTTTAACATAATCGTTTTACTGGTATTATAAGGCATATCACGAATTTAGAAATAGACTGATGATTAAATCAAAGAGTTATCTCCCTGTTTAAATAAAATAAGGAATTGTCTTTTAGGCCATAAGGGAGAATATTCTATTATCTCCCTTTTTTAACTTGGTAAATGGAAATAGTTTATGAACGTTTATTGTTGTCAAACCACTTGTACGTATCATTGATGAAGTAATGAAAACTAAAAAAAAAATCCCATCTCTTCTTTTGGAAGAAAATAAAGAGATCGTTGATGAAATAATAATATTTTTCAACAACAAACAATTTTCAACTGTCCTTTTGTATTAAAGAAAATGGAAAGTTTATCATTCAATTGATAGTAAAATTATTAAATTAAATTGTAACAATGATATTGAGAGATGTTCACATGATTTATTCACAGTTGGTTATGAAAATATTACTTCTCGTTTTAATAAGCAGTCATATCTCACGATGACTTGGATTATGGATTATATTATATAATAACATAAATTTATAAAATTTCACTTGTATCAGTAAATAAACAATATTACCGCATTAAATATGAACATTGAATGTATTTGTTTTCCAGATATTACGATTATCGTAATGCAAGCAAAATCTGAGTTGCCAAAAATGCACTTCTTTTACTCGAAATTGCATGCATGTACTGCATATTATAATGTTGTCTAGACATTACAATTATCGAAATGCAAACAAAATATGACTGAGTTGTCCAAACATTACGATTATCGTATTGCAAGCTAAATTTGAATTGCCAAAAAATTACTTTTTTTTCCTTGAAATTGTATTCATGTACTGCATATCAATGTATAAGTATTATTTTTATTTTCTTCAGTAAGCACAAAATGTTTTTTCTCAGCAAAATATGAATTGCCAAAAATGTACTTTTTTTTTTAACTTTTAATTGTATTCATGTACTGCATATCATTGCACAAGTATTCTGTTTATTTTCTTCTTCAGAAAACACAAAATGGTTTCTCCTAAAGAATAGAGCTTCATTAGAGTCAGAGGTTATGAACTTTATACTCAAGACCAATACCTTATGTACTCGTTACTTGCCTTATTGGTAAATTTATATCTGTGAGTGAGAAACGTATTATTTTTGTATGCTTTATATTGAATAAAATTTGTTTTTATATTGAATAAAATATATTTAAAATACATTTATATATTTCTTGAAACATAGAAATAATTTCAAAAGAAATTAAAGAAATTCTAACGAGGGCCAACAACAATAAAAAAACATACACAAAGGCAAATTTATAAAGCAATTAAATAGCACCTAGCATCTACACATACGAATATTTACAGTACACGAGGATACATATATATTACCCCCTTTAACATTTCTATTTACAAAACTAACATATATATAATATACCCTGTCTAAAAAGAAACAAAAATCTAAATATATGTGTATCGTATAGATAGTGATATCAAGAAGCACGTTCTCTATGAACAAATTTATTTCTCATTCTACTGATGTAAGATAACTTTGTAAAGCCTTTCATGTTGTATAAAAAGTTATAGAGGCCGTCGTTGGCTGCGATCTTATGGTAGGTGAAATCGGTGTATATCACCACCAAAGTATTGGGTTGATTCACGCGACAACTCAGTAAGGACGTTCATGTTAAAAGTTATAGAGGCCGTCGTTGGCCGTGATCGTATGGTAGGTGCAATCGGTGTACATCACCACCAAAGTATTCGAGTTGATTCACACCAGAAGCGTGATTGTTCTCAACTCGAATGATTACTGCGCCCTCTATCTAGGGAGTCGGGTTAGGTTGTTCTCATTTAACTTTATCTGATAAAAATTTGTCAGCGAGTTGCAGGGGGTCAATAGTTTTCCATAAGGCACTCTTCTACCCCTACCAAATGATACTGACTACTTCAACAACTTAAATATTATGTCAGAGGTTGCAGACGACAACTGAAAAAGGTTAAAAATATTCCCCCGATCGATAAAACAGACAATCAAATGAGATATTGTTCAATAAAATCGATAAAAGGGTTAAAAACTCATTCTTTTCCCGACATGTGTGCTGGAATTCAGCTATATTCGCATCTTACTGGATGTGTGTCTAAGTTAACAGCATTTTAATCAATAGTTAAGTTATATCATGGCAGTCAGTTTTCTTGGTCGAGTAAATAGGAATACCGTGTGATACCATTGACCTGTCGCAAGTCGCTGACGAACGTTATCTCACAACGTTGTATTGAATGCAACTGGCGGGAATCTCACTTACAACTTAAATGGTGATACATTCTGATTGCAGCACAGTGATTGCAGCCGCAGATTTAGGCGGGGCACATTAGGCGCTCCTCCCTAAAACACAATAAGGCATTGCCAACCAGTTGTTGAATTA
This sequence comes from Gigantidas platifrons, assembly GCA_002080005.1. Lineage (NCBI taxonomy): Eukaryota > Metazoa > Mollusca > Bivalvia > Mytilida > Modiolidae > Gigantidas > Gigantidas platifrons. Next base: position 526,824 of record MJUT01050390.1, on the reverse strand, counting down.
GTGACAACGCAGTGCTATTCATAACCATTAGGTCCTCTAAATTATAATTCTCGCGAGTTTACGCCTCTCCTGTCAACAGCACCCCCTTAACATAACATCTTGCATTTGCACATTGTAAACCTAAATAAAAAAAAACGATCACGGTAAAAAATGGATCTGGAAATTTGAATGCATTGTTGAATACAAAAACGATGTCAAAGTGGAAAATACAATCGAATTGAAAAAAAACAACAACATACAATTGTACATATGGTTGATATTTGTTTTCTAAAAATAATAATAGGAACAGTTACCACAGTAACTTACGTCAGGACTCTTAATCTATTTTTTATTCCAATCTGTCAAATAAAATAAATTGATCCAACATTAAGGCAAGTGAAAAATGAGGTAGGCCTTTTATGGAATTCTCGTTACCTTATGTAAAATATGATCTGTCAATTATTTTTACCCATGCGAACCCTTGAGCACATCATACAAATCTTGCTATTTACAAAGAATATTATGCCTTTCTTTAAAACTTTTGATTGTAAAATATGACATGTTCATGAATATGTTGGCATATGTAGCAAACAATTTAAAGCTAAAAGAAAGTGAACACACATGCGTCCATATCGGAATATGTAACAAAATTTAAAAAAAAATGCACATGTGGCCAAACATTGTGAAGACATAAAAGTCAATGCACATGCCGCCATTTGTAACAAAGTATTAAAAGCAATAAGGCGAAATCACACGAAGCAATGTTAAAGAGAAAACACATGTGGCCATATGTAGTAAAGTTTTAATAACAATGAGGCGAATGAACACGTGGCCATGTGTAAGAAATAATTTTTTATAGCAAAAAGTGAATACCATATGTAGCAAAAAATGTTTTTTAAAAGCAATACACATGATAAAGCGAATGTGGTCATATGTAACAGTGTTTAGATGAAAATAAGTAACTGCATATACGGCCATAGTTTACAAAAACGAGTGTATATGTGTCACAATGTGCATATTTTTTGTGTGAAAAAAAAAATGTTGAAAATCAACGTATCTTACTACAATGAAGTGATGGTGGGACCATAATAGTTCACCAAAGTGCTGAGTATATATAAAAAAAGATATTTATTCTGATAGAGATGTTGCATCTAGCTTGAATTACGTCCCCTTTTATGAGATGATGCTTGTAAATAACTATGTTGTATTACGTCCCCTTTTATGAGATGATGCTTGTAAATATCTAGTTTGAATTACGTCCCTTTTTATGAGATGATTGTAAATAACTGGTTTGAATTACGTCCCCTTTAATGAGATGATGTTTGTAAATAACCAGCTTGAATTACGTCCCTTTCCTATGAATAATTATGTTTGTTAGAATTACGTCCCTTTCTATGATAATGTTTGTGAATAACTGGTTTGAATTACGTCCCCTTCTATGACAATGTTTTTGAATAACTGGTTTGAATTACGTCCCCTTCTATGACAATGTTTTTGAATAACTGGTTTGAATTACGTCCCTTTTTATGACAATGTTTGTGAATAACTGGAAAAAAGTTCAACCTGTCCAAATTCCGGTGGCTTTATTTTATAATGTTGGTGATAGGAAAACTAACATAACACATACTAAGCTAAGACATAGAAGTAGTGACCTTAATGCCGATTTATATAGAGTAAATTTGAAGAATGATCCACGTTGTGTATGTGGTCATTTATTTGAGGATGCTATTCATTTTTTTCTTGAATGTCCACTTTATCAATACGATAGAACTTCTTTGTTTAAATGTTTTAATAACATTGTTCCCATCTCTATAGAATATATACTCTTTGGATGTAACGAAATTAGTGAAGACTTGAATACTTTATTGTTCAAATCAGTGCATAAATTTATTCGACAAACTTGTAGATTTAATAATTAATAATTCCCAACCGTGATATTATCTCAACACAATTTGCTAGTTTTTACCCCACCCCCCTTTTTTCTGTTAAATAATAAAACAATATTTAATATGTATACTTAGTTTGACATTATTTTGTTTAATTTACTAATTATAATTGATATAGCCTGTACATTTGCTGTCATTTGATTTGTTTTATTTATGCTATTAATGTATTTGTATGGAGAGGGACTAGTAAGTTGTAACAACTTGTTCCCAATCCAATTGTATATATATTGACAATAAAATCATTATAAAGTTAAAGAATAACTGGTTTGAATTACGTCCCTTGCTATGACAATGTTTTTGAATAACTGGTTTTAATTACGTCCCTTTCTATGACAATGTTTGTGAATAACTGGTTTTAATTACGTCCCTTTCTGTGACATTGGGGTTTGTAACTTGCGTCCCCTTTTATGAAATGTTTGTTAATAACTGGTTGGAATTGCATCCCTTTCATGAGGTGGTATTCCTAAATTACGTCCCTTTTTATGAAATATACATATAAAGATATACAGCATTTATACAATGTAACTGATATGTAGCAATAAAATCTGATCCATAAAATTTTGAGTATATTATCCTAAATTTACTCTGGTCCTAAAATGTTTCTACAAATTATGGCGGTAAAATGTTAATTCTGTGATACCATTGTAGCTGCTTTCAACTGAGTAATATCTGAAGGTGGTGTTCCATTGGTTGTAGCCCTGAGTTCACCTTCAGCCTCTAAATCTGGAACGGACACGGGAACAGCTTTTGGTGGTGACGGTTCAAATATTGGCTCCTGTTTCAAGACTAAGTCAGGATGAAATGATGTCATGGAACGATCAAGGTCAGTCATGTGACCGGATGTGACGTGTTGGATCGATGGTAGCATTCCAGGCGGCGGACTGCCCACCTGTAGCAGGGATGGGGGTGGAGCACTTAAAGCTGCCAACACAGAACTGTGACTTTGATATAGTTGAGGGTATGATGTGATATTCTTAATGTCGGTCACTACAATAAACAAGAAACAATACTGGTGTCAAAAATAAACAAGGAAAGCAAATGGAAGTCATGTAATTTGTAAGAACTGAAGTTGCATTTATTTATTGAATTAGATATTTAATGTCATTAGATACTAACATGTATATGTAATACCGAGTAAAAAATCCACACAAAGAAACCCCCTCCTCCCATTCCGAAAACAAAACAAAACAGACAAACAAAAACACAGAAATACAAACAAAACATAAAATAAAAACAAACAAAATAATACAAAAAACAAGGAAGGAACAAACAAATCAAAAAGGTCACAATATCCCCCTCACTTCACCTGTCAATCAACCTTAACTTAAAATGGGGGATCCATAAGATTCATGAATTCTAGATATTTAGCCACATGACATTGTATCCACTGAGGATATTAAAGCCCACCATATTCATGTACTAGGCTGCTACTAACCTGATAGGTTGTCTGATCTGGTTACCGACAAATCCAGTAGTCCTTGTGAGGGATGAGTTGTGTAAGGCATGGATGACATGGGTGACATGTATGATGTGGTTGGTATGACGTTATGTTCCTGGCTATTATTGACCTCACGTGTAGGGGTGGCGGATTTAGATGCCATTTTAGCTTTTCTTTTTCTTGTCTGAATTCCATCTTTCTTCATTGACATAGGCCGATTAACCTACAAATAATTAGCGAAAATGTCAAATAACATTTTTTGCAAAAGTTGTAAGGTCATTATTTTAATTAATATGTTTGGTATGATTTAAAGGTATATTGTCTACCAAAACGTAATTTTTCATACCCAAAATTATTGTCGTTTTCCATACTGACCTTCATAAAATGAAGATTAAACACCGAATTAGTAGCGAATACGTTACGAAACGTTAAGATTCAAACAACATTAAAGGAGCGTGACAATTTGAAGTGTTTGAATCTTAACAGTATTTTCCTTACCTCAAAGCTAAAACCCCGAGAGTTCCGAACTTCCATTTTTTATAGGTGGCGCTGTTACTTTCACTTTGAATTTTTGTCATCTCGGACAATAATTCCGTTAACGATAGTTTTGGGTCTTTTTTGTCAAAAAAAAGAACACCAATCGTATCTTTTGCAGCATAAATGTTTAATGATAGCTTCAATAAATCATTTATGGACAGTTACATTTTTCAACAAAATCGTAGACAATATGCCTTTAACAAACACTCGAGAAAATCGAAGCCACAATCAAGTATGGACAATCCAGAGACGCAGGCAATATTGGGAACAAGACAACGTACGAAAACGAACAAAACAAATATTACATTAGTGAGCGAGTGATTGAATTTTAAGCCAATTGATAATTTGCACATTTCCGACTTTGATTCTCAAATTATGGGTTTTACAGGATCTATGTCCCTTACTGACGGACAAAGGGTCTCATTTTATGCAAAATTCAATGCGATAATAAATTACTTGTATTGAAAATTATGTCTGCTTTGACCTGAGTTAGATTTTTATAGTGTTCGCTTATTGAAACAACAGTACACAGATAGACATGTCATTTCAATCGGGGGGCCCGGGTGGCTCAATGAGTTAGGTCGCTGGATCTAACGACTCATACAAGCCTATCACCAATACGGCGTGGGTTCGCGCCCGGCTTTGTAAATTACAAAAAAGGGTGCACTCGACTCGCAACCGCAAGTGATAAAGTTTACCAGTTGCTTGCCCATGGTCGGTGGTTCTCTCCGGGTACTCCGGCTTCCTTCACCACTAAAACTGGTCGCCATGATATAGCTGAAATATTGTTGAAAGTGGCGTTAAACACCAAAAATCAATCAATCAATCATTTCAATCGGACACAACACCTTACTTTCCTTACCAAACCAATTTATGTTGTTAATGAGCTGTGAAGATCCATAAACATTATATTTAATATATAAATTAATTGAAAGGTTTATGACAAATGTATCGCCTTATTTTTTATATGATTATATATCGGTATATAGTCTTCGGCTCATGTGGAGGTGTACTCAATACAACATTATGTTGTAAAGTTTGTCAGTGACTCCATCAATAAAACAGACCGTCATAATATAACTGAAATATTGTTGACAGTGGCGTTAAACACCATAAACCTTACGCTGTAATCAATGTGTTTTTACTGGCTGTAAAATCGTCATAATTGACCAATTGTATGGCGGCATTATCCCGTCTCCGAGTCAAACATGTGTTGGGTTTAACCGATTAATAGTTCCCAACCCTCCCCTCTTGATCATTTCAAGTCGTACCTGATGTAACTTGTAGTAGAGACCGCATGCGTTACAAACTGGTTCCCCTTCACCATTTCGCCGCCATAAAGTAGTGGTAGAAGTCCCACAGTTGGCACAAGACAATCCCATCCGACTTCTGTTGTTGACCTGTACGAAAAAAAGGTGATTAAAGAGATAATACGCTTAAATGCGAATTTTTAAAACAAGCGAAAAATACTGTACTTGTTTCGGTCACTGTGGCTTCTGTATTTAAAACAATAAAATCAAATCAATCTTTATTACCATATAAATCAATAATAATTTGTGACATATTACATTATACAAGGTCAGTCACAAACAAAGTCAAAGAAACAAGGTTAATACATAATATTAAAAAGTTCTAAGGTCCT
>MJUT01050390.1:457110-517280 GCA_002080005.1 Gigantidas platifrons | reverse complement strand
TATCCCCCGGTTATTTAATGTATCTCTCATGTCTATAATACTATATCCCCCGGTTATTTAATGTATCTCTCATTTGTGCATCATTTTTTAGATATTGAGGAACTTGTTCTTATTCTGAATATAGCTGAAATACTGCTCGCTGGACGATAAGCAATAATATAGCTGAAATACTGCTCGCTGGACGATAAGCAATAATATAGCTGAAATACTGCTCGCTGGACGATAAGCAATAATATAGCTGAAATACTGCTCGCTGGACGATAAGTAATAATCAATCAATCATATAAATATAATAAAAAAAACGTATAAGAAGAGTGCTTATATAAATATGGAACAAATGTAATTCAATGTAATATCATTTGAATATGGATTGAACCGATCTCATATATGCTATGCAGGGGCGGATCCAAGGGAGGACGCACCCGGCGCCCCCCCCCCTAAAATTGGGGAAAAAATTATTTGTTTGCGTAAAATCGTGATTTTTCACACGAAGTACCCCAAAACTTTTCGCGCCTTCCTCCGCTCGGCGCAATTTTTTTAAAGTCCGCCCCCCCCCCCTAACTTGAAATCCTGAATCCACCCCTGCTATGAAGACAACGCCATTTATAGTAACTTTACTTCAACTAGTGCACTTGCTTCCGCAATCCTTACTATAGTTTTTAGATATTGTTCTCGTCACGAAGATGCATGAAATATTTGCTGTTTCAACTTTGGTCTTAATTTCTGCAAGGATAGTCTGTCCATCACTGTTACCTCCGATGTTTAAATATGCAAGACATTTACATGTAACTGTAATTCTAGTAAGAAAGTACGTCTCGGTGGAAAATTATATAAAAATATTCCCATTTTCCACAGACATTACTACATTTTGTATTAACATGGAAGACAAATGTTATGCATATATCCTTTGGATTGAGAACTCTTTGTAAAGGAACGACCATTTGACTTTTCGAAAGGGGGTGGGGTGCTAAGATTTTTTTTCATTTGCTGTTGGCAAACTTAATGAGATAAAAAAATAGATTACACGAGTACATTTGTAATTCAAAATTTCGGTATAATTTGAAGACAAAAATACTGTATTGTTAATTTTTTTTTTATTATTCAAACATATTTTATTGTCTAAATAATGACAAAAGGATCAGACACAAGTTTTTCAACTTTTCAATCTTCTTCATATACATACAATATACAATATGATAAGCATTATTATTACATTATTTCTTTCAAATTTTCAAAATTTTGTATTGTTAATGCACCCCCTCCCCCTAAAAAACCTGTTACTTTTGTTTCGATTGATTGTTTTGGCTTGAGAGAAATGACATTTCCCTCCAAAAATTTGTAATTAAATGGTCCGGCTTTAGTGAGAATGACCTGTATACTGACAAGATAGTTAGTCTTCAAGTTCAATATTATTATTAAAGCTGCTTCAGTCTTCTTTAAGTGTAATACAATACTGTTCAAATGTTGAATTTATATCTGTTTAAGTTTTGACGATATTTGTCTTAATTATGCGAATGTTTTCTTGGCATTTCTCTGCTAATAATGAAAATCGACGAAGGTCTGCCGATTAACTGAAATGCGAAAATCAAGTCAAAACAATTATTAGCCCGTGTAGTGACGTTGTACACTATGTTTATACAATGAAATATAACGAGCAGATTTCTGTTTATTTTATTTCGTCTCTTATTTTCCTATTCGAAAAACAAACGGCATGTTTCGTTTCTGAAAATCTATACTGCTCTATTTGTGTTGCTAGCTTTACTGACTTTTCGTCTGTGTAACAGAGATGCTTTAAAAGATAACTGTAGCAAAAAACTTTTCAAAACAGCTGAGTCACTTTGAAGAAAGAATCCCAGTGCGAGAATTTTAGAAGATTTTTGATACTATTTAATGAGAATTTTTGTTTTATGACTTGATGCACGCGCGTGTCACTAAAAATAGAATGTAATTTACACAAATCCATTAAACCTACTTTTTACTCATATCATATTAATTCAGCGAATTTTTGATAAAATGTCAGATTTAGTGAATTATATTTTATTATTGTTTACAAATTGCACAGAAAAATATTAATCAACACAAATCATGTTTAACTTAGCTAGGAATCGTCAGAAAAAGATGCATGTAAACTGTTAAGTTTATAGGGCTGAAATCTAGTAAAATAAACAGAGGCGGACTGGCCATATGGATTGGTTTTGATTTATGGTGTTTAACGCCACTTTCAACAATATTTCAGTTATGTCGTGGCGGTCAGTTTTATCGGCGGAGGAAACTGGAGTACCAGGAGAAAACCACCGATCTGTCGCAAGTAACTGACGAACTATATCACATAATGTATCGAGTACACATCGCCATGAACGGGGTTCGAACTCACAACTTTAGTGGTGATAACCACTGACTACACAGATAGTTGTAAATCCAACTACCATACTATCACGCCCACGATGGCCCTATGGCTATATGAACATCTGAACAATGCTCGGTTGGCCGCTCAGATAAGCAGCAGACATTCACATCCTTGTCTTAGTGACCACCTCAGGACGTATAACGACTTCCTTCGTTATTAAGCTGTGAGGAGATGACTTTATCCTCTTGTTACGCTACACATGGAATTACTGTAGTAGTATGCATTCAATGTGATGTTATGGCCGGGAAAGTGAGATATCATTTTCACGCTTTAGATAATCCACGAAAACACTTCATCTTAAACAAGGAATCCGAAGACGCGGGGACCATATGTTTTATATAACAGTGAATATAATACAATGACAGATGGTGTCACGTGGGTATCACGTGTTAACCTATGATCACCCACAAAATATCCCATGCATTTTGTTTAAACATTGCATCTGCTATTTACGTCATGTATACATTCATCAATTTCTAGTACAAAAAAATACACTGACGAAAAGTAAACGCTTGACTGAGGGAGTTTCTAGCGGAGGAACCGTAGCTCATATACACTTTTTGTGACCATAAAGCTACGAATTTCATCCGTTTGTAAACTTGCAGAATTCCGACTACAACTGAGAACAGGCCTTTCTGGTACTATACTCCCTTTTGTGGAGTTCGTCGAATAAGTATTTTGAGACCTTTCGGTTTAATAAATATTGTTCTACAAGGAGTGTGGTCAGCCGTTGGTTACCGACGATGCAGCTGTTAATTCCAAGCTTACTTGTAAATTCGAAAAGTGCCCGCTCGTTAATTGATAGTTGACTGGACTGATAGTTATCCTGTATTATATGATCGATGATGCTTAAGGCAATCCCCCATACCCATAACATCTGACTATTAGCCCCTTTCATTAAAACATTATGGAATCAATTTAAATGGTGGGTATAAGAAATGTCTATAATGACAACTTCCGGAGTTTTATACTATTTGACAGGTATTAAATACTAGTATATTGCTTTATGAGTGTTAAACAAAGTTAATACTTTAAGTAAATATTCTTCATAAAAAGTTTTATGTACCTGGAGTGCACGACAAACATAATAGGTTCATGTCTCAATGCATTTTTTAATCGATTTTTTGTTTTGTTTTAGAGGTGTACAAGTAGTCGCATCATGCACCGATATCTACAGTCCACTGTCATGTACTGTTTGTTGGCATATAACTTTCTCCAAATAAAGAGAATAAATTGCTTCATTAAACAGTCTTTAAACATTAAACAGGGAACTCTTAGTTATCTTTACTTGCAATTACTGTGATTTCTAATACTGTAATTTTGTAAAAGTAAAAATTGCGTTTCGTGCTTTGGGGCCGTCGTGACCGTGATCGTATGGTAGTTTGATTTACAACTACCTATGCAATCAGTGCCTATCACCACTGATGTTGTGAGTTCGAATCTCGATGAGGGCGAGGTGTACAACATTATGTGATAAAGTTTGTCAGTGACCTGCGACAGGTTGGTGGTTTCCTCTGTGTACTGCTGTTTCCTCCACCAATAAAACTGACCGCCATGATATAACTGAAATATTGTTGAAAGTGGCATTAAGCACCACGTGCTTTGTTTTTTCCTTTTTCTTTGTTTGTAATTGTTTTTGTCACAAACTGATTTAGTTTATATGACAGTAAAGTTTATTATTATCATTATTATTATTATTATTATTATTATTATTATTATTATTATTATTATTATAAGAAAATATGTAAGCAATATAAAGCCTATGTATGTAACTTATCTGGTGCTGTACAACTAGTCGTATGCACCCAAACAACCAATCTCTTACACAATTCAAAGTGCACATCAACCTAATTCACAATCACTAGCAGAGCCTGATTATATCCTTGTTGTTCATAATCTTCAATCAGAGAAAAATTAACAAATTCATTTATTTTGTTGTCAGGCTTAATTGTTGAAATGAGTTTTGTCGCTGAGTTGAAGTAGAGTATAAAATCTTATATATCAGAAACATGTCATTAATTATATACATGTTGTTGTCTCATGTATATGTTTAAACATTCCAAGTATTGACCGAAAAATTCCCAAAGACAATCCCGGTTTAGTCCATTATAAGGAACGTTGTTGTTGAAAATTCACAGTCACGTTCAATGACCGAATAAGTGTAAATTATATGAAAATGTGAACATGTCTGAATGTATTACTTACTAAAACACAGTATGTATAGACATGATTGTTTATTCCGTGGTTTCTTATATTTATTTAACTTGCATAAAAATGTTCAAAAAGAGGTGTAATGTAAGGGAACCACCATTTCACAGTTATGGGGGAAAAAGGGGGAGGGGCTATGTTTTTTTAAAATATTTCTGTGGCTAAATTTTACGGGGGAAAAGGGGGATTATATTTATATTTCATATTTTTTTTTAATTCCATGTTGCTAATTTTATAGAAAGAATACATTGATCTGAAAGATGCAAAAATGATAATATTGTGATCATACAGTATTACAAAAAGAAAATCTGATATCATTTTAAATGACAAATGGCCTATCTTTCAATAAAAACATATTTGATTATTGTTTCAAGCTTAAAAAAAATCTGGCTCGGGTGGGAGTGGGGGAAGCATAGCCTCCCCAAAAAGTTATAATAATGGGTTCCTTAGTGTAGTGTAATGGTGTTATGATCAAGTCAAATGCATTTGACCAAATAACAGCACCCCTCCCCTATTTTACTTCTAGTGGAAACAATAAATTTTAGCGTTCTTAAAATAGAAGTATGTAAGACGCCATGTCATGACACGGAGACGAATGTCACCATCAGCACAAGGGTCATGTCAACAATAATAGGGTGTTCCCCCTGTCATGAGTAAATAACCTTTGTTTCACTCCACAGTTTATAAATAACTAATAAATCATCATCTCAATCAGACTGCACTACAAAATAAATTAATTAAGATATAAATACTGATGGTTTGTATGGGAGGTCAATTATATCAACAGATTTTATACATTAACTTGATGTATATAACCTTTCGGGAGGTCTTTTCTTTCTTCATTAATCCAAAATTCACCAATCCCAAAACTAAGAAATGCAATCAAATCTACCCATGCAGTCACCTCTATTAAGCAGCCACCTGTATCAAAAGGTCATCTTTATTTTGTCCTATTATAGAAATTTTCATATGAATTGAACCTCTTTTAAGAAGTCACCTGTATTATAAGGGACACTTTCTTTGTCCCAAATGTGACCTCTTAATACAGGTTTAACTGTAAACCGATAATTTTAACCTTTTATATTGGGTTTTTTTCTAGATGTGAAAAAAACAAAAAGTACGTTCTCACTGTAACATTTACAATTCTTTAGCCCTTGTAAAAATGTAAACAAGATTACGAAGTTTTTTGCAATTCCAAACATACCAAACGATTTAGAGAAAATGCCATCACATAATAAGTCTACTGTTTTATATTTATATTCAATAACACCAGCTGTGGGGGTCAGGGTTATGGTGATTGACGCCACTTTTAACAATATTTCAGCCAGCTGAGGGAAATGACAATAGAACAAAAAAATACTTTTAAATAAGAACTCAAACATTATTGAATAATTTGGGGGGGGGGGGGTGCTCCTCCCCCCACCCACCCACTCATAAAACACGTAAGTGTATGACTAGTCCAAAAAAATCAGGAGAGGATATTCATTGTATGTTGTTCCCCGCCACCATTTACAGACTGTCTTATTACCAAGTAATCTTACCTTATCAAATTTGTTGTTGTCAAACTTCTTTGGTTTTTCTTCTTCAACTTGTTCCTGGAAAATATGACACATATCCTCCGTAAAACTTCCAAATTGTAACATTTGCAACATTTAGACGAAAAGCAAAAATTCCCCGAAAATAACCGAAATAAAAGTTGTGTGTGTCTTTCCTGTACGACTGTTTGAAAAGTTATGAAGAGCAATTTCACTAGTCGGGAAACCTGATACACTCTCCATGTGGAAACTTAGTGAGGCCCCAGTGGGAGGTGATTTTTGGCAATGTCGACACGGCGGGTTATGTTTAATGAATAGATTAAAATGATTTGTCAAGATTTTGTGATAATTAAAGCCTTTATGTAAATATGATTATATAAGAATTGTCTATAGTGCATATTTACATAAAACGAAGTACGCCTTTTTTAACGGAAATATTATCATTTTGATGGTTTGTTTTTTGTTGGTTTTTAAGTTAAAAAAAAATAACAAAAATAATAACAAAAATAAAAGGATACCAAATAAAAGCACTGAAGAACTATAGGTCAATGTAAAAGTTAAATTATATTTTAAAAAAAAAGCCACACAATTATAACTATTTAACAAATAAAACATTAAATATCGAACTTTACTATATATTTTAAAATTACAGAAATTTTCCTGTCGATAAATGCCAAAGAAAATTATCGGTGGTGAAATAAAAATGTTCTCAGTCAAATAACAAATGGCTCAATATGATTAAAAACATTATTAATATCTAAGGTGCACATTTTTTTCATTTCAAAAAGATACTAGAATATTTAAAGCTAGGGTACAATACCTCTTATATATATTTATTGTACCTGATGATCTGTGTAAACAGTGAAAGCGCTTGTGCTATATAAAATGTGATTGAAGTTCCAGAATTCTGTTTTAATTTTTATTTATATATATATATCATCTACACACGCTTAGACACATGTCTCTAGATTTTCCTTACGAGACAAGGTAACACTTCGACTATTGAAGTTCCATTTTTATGGAGCGGATGTGGTCGAGTGGTCTAGGGCGCTGTGCATAAGGCTAAGCGATTGGTGCTGCAGTATATCAAGGGTGTGCGTTCAAATCCCGTCGAGGGAAGAACAAAAATTTGACAGCTCAAAAATCTAATTCTAACACTGTTTAATATTCAGGGGCCGTGTTACTGAAAGTATCCTAAAGACATGTCTTAGGACACTGATAGGACTATCCTAGGACATGTCTGAGATTGTATATCAAAGCTATCTTAGTTTAGGATGTCCTACTAGGCATAATAGTAATACGAGCTGTTTTGTGTAAGGAAAGAATAATATAAATGCTACAAACATTAATGTGTTACGCAAAAGTTCACATAAAAAATAAAATAATACGATTAAATTTTATGAGTCCGAACTAAAACACTCTTAGGACACCTATTTCGGTGTCCTAACTTTAGGATATATTTTAGGACATATATCAATTTAGGACACTTTCATTAACACGACTTAGGACTAAGATATGTCCTAAGACCATCCTAGGACACGTCTTAGTCCTAAGACACCTTTGTTAACACGGCCCCAGGCGTATATATATATATATCTCTTTATTCTCATAAAGCCAATTGCAATGTATAACAATGGTACAGATATATAACAATAAAATCAAAATAATTCNTATATATATCATCTACACACGCTTAGACACATGTCTCTAGATTTTCCTTACGAGACAAGGTAACACTGCGACTATTGAAGTTCCATTTTTATGGAGCTGATGGGGTCGAGTGGTCTAGGGCGCTGTGCATAAGGCTAAGCGATTGGTGAGTGTATCAAGGGTGTGCAAATCCGGTCGAGGGAAGAACAAAAATTGGACACCTCAAAAATCTAATTCTAACACTGTTTAATATTCAGGGGTCGTGTTACTGAAAGTATCCTAAAGACATGTCTAGGACACTGATAGGACTATCCTAGGACATGTCTGAGATTGTATATCAAAGCTATCTTAGTTTAGGAAGTCCTACTAGGCATAATAGTAATACGAGCTGTTTTGTGTAAGGAAAGAATAATATAAATATAAATGCTACAAACATTAATGTGTTACGCAAAAGTTCACATAAAAAAAAAATATTACGATTAAATTGATGAGTCCGAACTAAAACACTCCTAGGACACCTATTTTGGTGTCCTAACTTTAGGATATATTTTAGGACATATATCAATTTAGGACACTTTCATTAACCCGACTTAGGACTAAGATATGTCCTAAGATCATCCTAGGACACGTCTTAGTCCTAAGACACCTTTGTTAACACGGCCCCAGGCGTATATATATATATCTCTTTATTCTCATAAAGCCAATTGCAATGTATAACAATGGTACAGATATATAACAATAAAATCAAAATAATTCTGGAGAATTGAATATTGGGTCTAAATAGAATTTGATTTCCAAGAAAAAAAGCAAAGTTATTGAATGAAAAAAAACCGTTCTTTGTGTTGAAGAAAACACACATCAATGGACCCCAGATTAAAGCAAAATTCGTGTCAATGTCAAAACACATGTTGTGGGGGAGGGGTGAGGAGACAACACAGGAAGGGGTAATACTTTCCTCAAATATCTTAAATGAATACGGTATTGATTTAGTTTTTGTCATGAATATGTGTGGTCTTAACATCAAAAATTGGTTTCCATGGTTACATATCAAAATTAAATTTGATAAAAAAATATTTTAACAAATATGAAATTATATTTTTATATATAAAAAAATATAGTTATACATATATGGATATAAATTTCTCAATATCATACATATCAATACACAAAATCCCCCACTGATAAGGAACACGTGTAGACCCTCCTTCAAGTTAGCATCTTTTCACTGCACATGTGTTGTCACTGGGTTGTGAAACATCCCTTATGTTCTAAAATCATGATATGTCAAAATCCACAAATGTTGCTAAATATATAGTGTTATTAAATCAGATCACGGATTTGTCGCGTTTTCAAAAAAAATCTGATCGTGTGGTATATATTGTTTTTCATTTTACTATATATCAGAAACAGTCAACAGTAGAATGTTTTAAACGAAACTCCGTTGGATATAAACTGAAAGGCTTTCGTTGGTTATTCTTAATTGGCAATTATCAACATTTAATTAAGTGATATGAACATTTCAATGACTAACACATTTGAAGTTAAAGTTTTATTTTAAGATGAATTAGAAATTTTTAATCACTTGTGTTGATTATTGATATATTTTAACCTAAATATATAGATATATAAACAAAAAAAACAACGTTTGCTGCCATTTGTTTTGTGTTGAAAATAAACAAAAAACTGCTACTTTAACATCAAAATCTGATTTCTAATGTCTGTTTCTAAAACAATGTCAACTTACCCTCCTGGGTGATGGTATTTGTTTTCCATTCGGTGCCCTATTTAATCCATTCATTTTATGATAAAGTCCACAAGCATTGCAAAGATAATGTCCCGTTCCATCTTTTCTCCACAGAGGCGTGGACACAGCCCCACAGTTTACACATTCACGTCCTTCCCCCATGTCGAAGTAACCTTGGTCCTCTGAAATTTAAAGTAACATGTATTTATGCTCCAGATATCTTAACCATCGCCATTTCTTTCTTTTATCTGCGAGGCTGGCGTGGTACAATATCAACTCTAAGGGTATCATTTTACATCTTATCTGAGAAATGTGTTCAATTAGAGTTATCTCCCCTCGTTCATTCATTTTTTTTTTAATTCGCTTATTTTTTTCCGTTTCTTAAATATGATTAAAAAGACATGCAAAACATTACAGTAAATGTCACCTGATGAAATATAAGTTTCTGAATGTGAAAAAAGTTGGAACTTCTCGAATATTTAAATCAAGGGTATTCCATGTCGACGGAAATAATGAGTTTTGGTATGATGATCGTCTGTTTGCTGGTTGACTTATATTGTGACGATTACGTAGATTATAGTTATTTGATTCGGCAACGGTTGGAGATATCAATTCTGATAAATATTCCGGGGCTTCATTATTTATGATTTTATCAAATAGTTTAAGTTTTTTTTTTAAAGTCCCGTCTTACATTTAACTTTTCCCACCAAAGTTTCACAATAAATAGAATGGAGCTAACACTGCTACTACTCTTGCAGTTTTCACAATCTGTCAGAGTTGACAGCTCAACAAATTACAATTATCCCACACTTCAGAACCATATTACAATATAGCTCTAATAAATGCAATATAGATATTTTCCAAATATTGCCTTTTTATTTTAAATTAAATTTTCCCAAAACATTTAATTTTTTGAAGCACTTACATTTAGTTTTAATATTTAAATCCACTCACAATCACTATTAAGAAATACCCCTTGATGTTTGTGAGTATCAAGTTACTGTTTGAATAAGTGTACTGTTAAAATCAAAAGGAGGACCTAGGTGGCTCAACGAGTTAGGTAGTTGGATTACCTAACAACTCATACAACCCTATCATCATCAAGCGCCCAGCTTTGTAAATTACAAAAAAAGGTGCACTCGAATCGCAGCCGCAAGTGATCAAGTTTACTAGTTGCTTGCCCATGGTCGCTGGTTCTCTCCGGATATTCCGGCTACTTCCACCACTAAAACTGGTCGCCATGATATAGCTGAAATATTGCTGAAAATGGCGTTAAAACATCAAAAAAATCAAATCAAATCTTATTATTTGCAGTGTTTATAATTTACATGGTCTTTCGCCTGTTTCTTTTTAGTGTTCACTAAATTTCTCCGTCTTTAGATTTAAGTAAAATATACTTTTTCTGTAATATATCATGTTTTTTAATCTCTTTCGTAAAATAGAATCAAACCATAGTTTGTCATTACTCCTGATAGTTACCTCCATTTTTGGAATGCATAATTCGGAAATACAATGTATCAAGAAAAACTTTCGTAAAATTTGTGTACACGCATTATTCATATCACGCTTATTTTGCATACGTATTTCTCAATTCTCGGTGACCATGGAGGCACCTTCAGTGTTTGTTTTCATATTATATTTGCATTCTCTTTATATTTAATATCATAAATCTGTATATTTATTCAATGACAAATAAAGTATAAATATTCATTGTGTTCGTCATATGCCGTCCTGGTCTGTGTGTAAATTATGTTATACGAGGGAGACATTTTATAAAATTGTCTCCAATCCCATTTGATTAATATACTGGATGGTTTATGGTGTTTTACGCCACTGTCAACGATATTGCAGTTACATCGTGACGGTGTTTAATATACTGAACACATATAAAATTATTTTAGAATTATAGAAAATATATTTTGTTCGTTTTATATAATTAAGAGGTTATGATGTTTAACGCCACTTTCAACAATATTTCAGCTATATCGTGTCGGTAAGTTTTATTGATGGAGGAAATCAGACAAGACCATAAAATTTCAAGCCGCCATAGAAGTGTAAAATTCGCGTTTTAATTTTCGTAAATAAAGGAAATTGGTTTTAACTGTGGTCTCTGATTTTTTGTATAAAAATAGGGATGTTTTGATTGATTAGCTGTTTTTTAACGTTCAGTGGGCAGTGTTTTAATACTGGATGGCTACTGATTAGATAATACATGATGTACAGCTAAACCTGTCCATGCGGTCACCTCTATTAAGCAGTCACCTCTATTAACAGGTCACCTCTATTAAGCAGTCACCTCTATTAACAGGTCACTTTTTTCTTGCCCTGTCATAGAAAATTTCGTATGAATTGAACCTCTTTTAAGAGGTCACCTGTCTAATAATGCCACTTTCTTTTGTCCCAAATGAGACCTCTTAATACATGTTTGGCTACATGCAATGCACATGTTAAGGTTGTCACTATTCACGCATAGTGTTCCTACTAACCGAGGCGGGGCCGAGACACCGTACAAAAAGAAATCGACCATCAAAAGAAAAACATACTCTATTCACATACAAGGAGTGATATGACCACATATACCATTTATATACAACTTTAGTACTTGAAGTATCAGACGTATATGACTGCAAGTCCTTGTTTACATTGATAGGGAATTGAACTGATTAAATTCACTTATTTTATCAGTTATAAACTTATAAGATAATCTTATTAAATGTACACTTTTACTAAAAAAAAAAAGAAAGAAACTTGTCACATTCCAAAATAGATGTCTTAGACAACTATTAAAAATAAGATGGCCAGACACAATATCAAATGTTGAATTACACCACAGAGCTGAAACAACTGGAAAGCAAGCGAAATTATTATACAAAATAAAAGATTGAGATGGATAGGTCGTGTCATATATATGCACAACGACAGCATTTAAACAACAGCATTGACATGTCAACCTGAAGGAAAACGTAAACAACAGCATTGACATGTCAACCTGAAGGAAAACGTAAACAACAGCATTGACATGTCAACCTGAAGGAAAACGTAAAGTTGGACAACCAAAAACAACTTGGAGAAGGACGACAGAGACAGAAAAAGACAAACTATGAACAGGTGGACAAGGGTAAAGACAGTATAGCCAAAGACAAAGACAAATGGAGGCAGTACATCAGGGCCTTATGTGCCACTGAACGTAAAGAGGATAGGTGTGGCGAGGTGGTTGCTAATTTTGAAATGTGAATAAAAACAGGTTCGGTTAATTGTTTAACAATTTACTAACAGGGTCGTTGCTGTAACCGAAACGTTACCGTGGTTACATGAATAAACGTGACAGCCTTACACGTTATATTTTTTAACTGTGGGGAATCATTCATGTACATGTATCGAACTTTGGAATACATTTTCTTTATACACTGTCAAATATATTTTTCCCATAAAATTTTGATTATTTTATTAATTGCTTTTAAAATTCCCACACGCCCAGAAAATTACAATATCAACATCACTTGCAAATGCTTGAAATGGTCCCCACAATGAAAAATGAATATGACAAGACCAAGGCTGACAGGACGAATAGTGGTTGAAAAGGAAATGGAAAGAGTAGGTTATACATGGACCGCCACGAGCCAGCAGGTGAAGAATTGAGTGTGATTCAGAGGGGTTGTCAGTGGCTTGTGCTCCGCTCAGGAGTGATTCAGAGGGGTTGTCAGTGGCTTGTGCTCCGCTCAGGAGTGAAAAGGCATAAATCAAGTGAGTTAATATAGTCAACAGTAGTTATTTTTTGGGAAAGTGAATGAAAGTGCTTCATCAACAGATGTCACTATTTTCTAGCAAGGATTTATATACTATATAAATCCTTGTTTCTAGGTCCCTTTTAAAAAATGATGGAAAATCCAAAAAAATTTTACGATATTGTCGCCCATCTATGGTAAAACAAGATTATCACTTTAAAGAACTCCATTGAAACTTTTTGTATAGACAGTAATATTTTCTCTTATTTAATGCGTTTAAAATGGCTGACATAACCACATAACAAATTTGCTTGGATTCTGAACAATGTCAAATCAATATATACACTGTACCAACAGAGAGAGAGTCGCATTTTTCATTAAGAAACGAGGCCTAGTGGGATTTTTGTCGTAATCCCGTGGCGATTTTTAAAATTTTAGTTGGCAATTTTTTTTTACTGATAAGTAATTTCTCTATACTATGTCAAGTAATGGTGGTTTATTGAGAATAAATAATATATAAGTTCTCTTTGGTTTTTTTGAGTACATACTTGTCCTTGAAGTATTACAAATTATCACAACTATTAGATGCAACATGTCACATGTAAACAAACAAAGTAGATACCAGATAAAACGGGCAATCGATTCTTTATCAAAAAGATAAAATATTTAGATAGAACATTGGCGATAAGAAACTATTTTTGTTTCGTCTGTGATGGCCTGTCATCGGGTTCGTCGATAATTTAAGATAAAGTAAAGACCTCTTATCTCAGAAACAGAACTTTGAACCATGATATTTAAATATTGACTGTGCTTACAGAATTTTGCACGTCTGGACATTTCACATATAAGGACTAAATAATGACCTAGATAAAAGTAGAAAAACCAGCTGACTTGAAAAATGTTAAATAATGTAATTGTTAATTTTTGAAAAAAAGAAGACTTATAACTAAACTTAGAATTAGCGACCACAATCTTCTAATTGAAAAGGGTAGGCATTTAAAAATACCCAGAGAAAAAAGATTTTATCAGGTATGCAATCAAATTGAAGATGAACACCATTTTCGTTTCGTTTGTAATAAAATTGTTGATCTGAGAAATAAATACTGTATCTTCCACTTATATTTCACGATAGGTCTAATATAATATTGGAGAAGATGAAAAAACTAAATATTCTTTGTCCATCATTACCGGTACAAGTAGGAAAAATCGGTTCCTTCATTAAACAGTCTATTGAACTGAGGACAGGGAACTCATAATACATTGTACATGTGTTATTCTTGTTTTTTTCTTACTTGTAAGATATTTTTGTCTTTATTTTGTCACAAATCTGTTTTATGATTTAAATGACAATAAATATTGAATTGAAATTGAATTTAATTGAATTGTTAATGAAACAAAAGTTCTCCTCCCTCAGTCATAGGTGACCGTAGCCGATATAAGGTTATCCTGTTTAGGCCCTTTGGTTTTATTGCGCCCAAAGCCTTAAATTATTTGGCTTTCCAATCTTTCGCTTTTGAGTGTATCTGATGAAGGTTATTACAGAAACGTGTCGTGTGCACGAAACTAGATATCTACGTTCTTCTTAAATATATCTACTAAACTGAAAAATATGACTACCCGGTAACTTTTCTGCGTATTTAAAAAGGTCAATATATTATTTAATACTTGTTCTACTTTTATCTTCAGAGTGTAATAATATATTGGAAATTTTACCCTGGGAATTAAACTTGAGCACAATAATCTTATCAAACGATGTCCTTGTTTTATCGGATAATATCCTCGAAACTGAAATATTCGCAATTATATTAAATTTTACATTGATCTTAAAATTTGAAAATAGATTGAAGAGTGCACCTAAAAAATAGGTTGAAAAACGCACCTAAAATATAGGTTGAAAAATGCACCTAAAATATAGGTAGAAAAACGCACTTAAATATAGGTTGAAAAACGCACCTAAAATATAGGTCGCAGAGATACTTATAACGTCTAGGCCAGTGAGTCCTGGACTCGTCACTTATGTTTGGGACTCGCCCTGTTTTACCCCCTCCCTCCCCCCCCCAAATAACAAAGAATGCACTAGGTGGGACTGATGACTTTTTGGTTGGGACTCGTCTTAATTTCACGACCTATGGTTCTTTGTTATCCTTATGCGATTCATTCAATTCAATTATAGAAATTGCACCCAGAATTGCGAAATCGTTCATTGATTACACCCGCCATTTGTAAATTGCCCATGATGGTGAAATCGTAAATTATGAATTTAATATTAAATCTGACACATTTATTTTGTTTGTACGGACGGTGCACAATTACATCTGCAGAGTGCAGAGATCAATGTTATACACGGACAATAAACTTTCTGAACATCCGGGCATTTCATAATTGAAGGCGATGAAGCCAGCATACGTCATCGGGATTTTACCTCGATTTGAATGGAAAATTTGGATTTTATATTCCTAAAATAAAATAAACTTGTCTAATATAAATCAAAAATCAAACTAGAGATGTGATTTAGTGTATACAAGGATCAGAGGCCAATTTGATTACAATATTTCACTTCTTTTGGTAGATATCACAAAAATTAATATACATTGTCTATGTAGAATCCCAAGGACATTGCTTAGCTTCATCTCCTAATGTTTTCTTCACATCAGAAATATTAATCATTGATTAGTCAGTTACATAATGTGATTTCAATCCTGAATAAAAAAAAGTAGACCACGACTGATCACGCTCCAATTACTCTACACTCTCGATGAGTTCCAAGTGATCGCAGAGGGATCAGTAGTGTGGTCACTGACTCTGTAGAAGTAGATAAGGGACCGATTTACTATTCAACATCAACAAATTTTTCTGATGTTATATTTTAGGTTATATATATACCGCAATAACATTTTCTGAATAACAAATGTTTATTCGTCTAGTACATAAATAACTGTCTCCTAGTACCTGTTTCTTGTAGAGCGAATGGTTAGAAACGGGAACAGCATAGCGCGGAGGGTTTTAGAGAGATTGGACTGACCAATAACAATCTCCTGGTACCTGTTTCATGAAACGGTAACAGTTAGCGCTGACGTTTCAGGGGACACCCTTGAAAAAGATTGGAATGACGCTTGTTCTGATTCTTTTCAATAACATTTGGCAGTTTTTGGGGTTTTCTTTTTTACATTGGATGATAACTTTAACACAGTATACGTACATTGTTGGCCAAATAAAATTTATTTGCACTCGCTGCGAAATAAAACAGCAAAAATAAATATAAAGCGCAGTTCCTTTACTTTAATATGTGTCTGGGTGTAATGTTCATTTACATCCATATCCTTCCCTTTTAATATAAATAGAAAATTTCAATAAGTGAGATTTTACTTCATTATAAAATTAATAAAAACCAAACAATAGGTATTATACACGGCAAAGATAAATATAATCATGGCCACAAACAAAAACCCAGGATTAATCAAAATGAGGCTTTTTACAAAACAACACTTAAGTATTACCGTTACCAAGATTGTTGCTAGGCCACAAATAACAACATGTCATGTTCTACAAAGTAAATTGATTTTTAAGAAAAATTTATAGGTCAGTATGGGCTCAGACTATACAATTGTTTGACTAAACATTTCCTAATATACAATTCTCTTTTGATCCTTAGTCAAAGTTTGTGAAAAGTTTATCCGATTTTACTGGGACATTTTTAGTTTTTCTCTGTTCTAGATGATAGACATTAATTGTTTATGGGTCCAAGTTGAAAATAAACCAGAGGCCGTCGTGGTCGTGATCATATGATAGTTAGATTTACAACTATCTGTACAATCAGTGCCTATCATCCATTAACGTTGTGAGATCGAATCCCGCTCGAGTAAAGTGTACTCGATACAGCATTATAAGATATAAAGTTTGTCAGCGACTTGCGGTATGTCGGTGGTTTTCCCAAGGTACTCCAGTTTCCTTCTTCAATGAAACTGACTGATACGATATAAATGTATATTGTTGAAAGTGGCGTTAATCACCATAACAACAATAACAAACAAAAAATTAAAAAACCTTTACAGGGACTAGACTTAGTATGTACATCCCACTGATGCGAACAGTCATAATGCCCAGAAAATAGTGCCTATCTATATCTAGGACCAGGATGTCCAACGCCATGTGTCCTAGTTTTTCGTTTAGTTAAACCGTCCTGCAGAGACGATAATAAACGATGGATTTTCATAAAGTACTGCGTTGACTACTATTATACCTGTTTTGTCCCAGTATTGTTAAAAATGCTGTTATAGTGACAACCGGAACCTTTTAACCGTAATGGAAGCGGGAGGTTTGGCGCCGTAAAATCTTATTCAACCCACCATTTCTTTGGAAATGCCTGTACCAAGCCAGGGCCATTGCGGTTTTCCCGGTTTTCCGGTTGTTGACTGATTTTGTCTGTTTGTTGACTTATGAGTTTTGCCTTTGCCTTTAGAAGATTGCTCGGTGTTCGGTAATTTTGTTATTACTCTTATTTAATGTGTTCAATGGTTTCAAGTAAGAGGTTTGGGTTAATGTTATGGTGTTTAACGCCACTTTCAACAATATTTCGTTTATATCGTAGCGGTCAGATTTATTGGTGTA
Source organism: Gigantidas platifrons (assembly GCA_002080005.1). Lineage (NCBI taxonomy): Eukaryota > Metazoa > Mollusca > Bivalvia > Mytilida > Modiolidae > Gigantidas > Gigantidas platifrons. The sequence continues at coordinate 499,403 of MJUT01050390.1, read as the reverse complement.
CGAAACCGAAGTACCCAGAGAAAACCACCGACCTGCCGCAAGTAACTGAAAAACTTTATCACATAATGTTCTATCGAGCATACCTCGCAATTAGTGGAACCTGAAAATGTGACTTTTATGAGCAGTTGTCCATTACATACAGATTCAAATTATATGGACTGTTCATTAAATGGAGATAATGAAATTTCCCATTATAGACTGTGCTTTGATATACAAGTGTGCTTTCTTTAAAGCAGGGTTGTATGTAATATGATTCTCTATTATTATACAATATTGAAGTTTAAGTCAAATGTGTGACATCATGAAATTTCTTTTATGGAAAAAAGTATATACACATGTAATTATATGGAAAACATTCAAAATTTCAAATGTCACGACAACTTTTTTTTTTTGGACGATGTGATTGTTTTTCTTGTTAGGTTGGGAATTGGGAATTACAAATTCGTAGACGTTAAGGTGACTTAAAGGCGTTTTTAGGCTAATATACTGCACCATAAATACGCATTTATTTGCTGAAAATATATTGCATATGCACCTTTTCTAGATTATTGTCACAAAATTCAAGACTAAGTGTATTTGATATGGTTTTTAACGATTGTTTGTGAAATGAAATCACATAATTTATCTTAATAACTAACGCGATATGAATATTCAATTTAATGGTTAAACACATGACACTTAAATGTCTTGAATTTTTTTTTCTTGTGCTTTGTGTTGAAAGTATAGGTAAAATATAGTTTCCTCGCCAAGTGCTTCGCTAAAGAACAAACACACACAGAACTGCATTTTTTTTTTCATGTGAAAAGTCTCCTTGTAAAATGTACTTTCTAAATATAAGTTTTAATGACATAAGGTATCGGGTATATATTTGAATTGCAGGCAGTAAATTGTGAGATTTATGGTCGTGAAATCTGTGTAGTGTAAACAATAATGTCAACAAGTTACAATAAGTTGAACACACATGAGTAGCAATGGCGAGACATAAGGAATAATACAATTTTATATAAAGTTTTAATTTGTATTTTTCTTCCCTTAAATTTTAAACTCTAATTTTTATTTTTCTTCCCTTAAAATGTCAATTAATATGTATATACACAGTAACATATGAAACATCATATTCCATCTTCATATTTTTTTTTACTTTTGATTCAGTCCTCATGATTGCCCAAGACCAGTAAAACTCTGTTTTGACAAGTAAATTTTTCAGTTTTTATTTGGAACTATCAAAAAATAAATTCAAGAATTTCATTCAAATTTTCGTTTCGAGGTCTGTTTATTTCCGTGACAATAGCCATTCCGTGTAATAATAGATTTTTATGATACATAATAAATGATACAATGTGATCACGTGTGAGTTATTGTAATTAATTTGTATGTATATCTGCCACGAGTTAATTGAAATTAATTAACAATATTTAGGACATAAGGAGGTAATAGGGTGGTTTTGTGAAATGGCATGTTTATTGTCTAAAGAATTTATAGTTGTTTTTGTTTTTAGCTAATACACTTTTGATATTAAAATCAAAGACATTGATCGCTTGTATTTTTTTTTTTTAATTTGAAACAACGATTTTTTTTTAAATGATAAAAATATATAATTCAAAATTTTCCTTTGAAACAGAGGTAAACTCCCCAGAATACCTGCTGGCTTCACCTCCTTCGAGCAGAGAGTATCAAATGCCAGGATGTTCGGAAAAGAGAAAAAATAAAATATATACAAAAGTATACTTTATCGAAATATCCATGAATTTATTTATACGATAAACTAAGCAATTAAAGTAATAAAATGTTATGTATTTAACAAAGACACACATTTCCCTTCCATTTTTATTATTGTTATTTATCAATTTGGGGTAAACACGTAAGTGGAGAAAAATATGCTATAATTATTGTTATTATTTTAAAGAAAAAAATCTTCCACCAATAAAACTGACCACCATGATATAGCTGAAATATTGCTGAAAGTGGCGTTAAACACCATAACCCTAACGATAGAAATAGATGTTCATTTTTTTTGCTTTTAATAAAAAAAAATGTAATCTTATATTAAACAATAATTAGTTATCACCTGTGGTGTCATCAACTGTCACAGATTAATAATAGTTTATATAGTGCCAAATGTAATAACTTGTTAATTTATACAAATGACATGTTTATTGAAAGTGTCGTTTAACACCATAACGTTACCGCAACATGTTTATTGTCAAAAACATTCAAACGACAAACTATAGGTGATGTTGAATTCTTGAAAATCTTGAAATCTTGGAAATCTTAATAATCAGGAGAAATAAGTTTATAAATAAAAGTGAGACACATCATCCTGATTCTGATTGTTAGCTCATACTACATGAACCCACGATCTACCACCATGATATAATGTGGCGTTAAAGACCAACGCAAAACCTGAAGGTTACACACAAACACAAGATGAATTGTCTTAGTTATAGCACAACAATTTAGGTAAACAGACAGAAAACTACAGGACAAGACATCACAATTTTGATACGACAAAAAGTCACAATTTTGATAGACAAAAAGTCATAATTTTGATAGGAGAAAAAGTCACAATTATGTTACCACAAAAAGTCACAATATTGATAGGACAAAAAGTCACAATGTTGATATGACAGAAAGTCACAATTTTGATATGACAGAAAGTCACAGTTTTGATATGACAGAAAATCACAATTTTTATACCACAAAAAGTCACAAATTTGATCGGGAAAAAAAATCACAATCTTGATAGGACAAAAAGTCAGAATTTTGATAGGACAAAAAGTCACAATTTTGATATGACAAAAAGTCGCAATTTATAATAGAACAAAAAGGTCACAATTTTGATACGAAAAGAAGTCAGAATTTTAATAGAACAAAAAGTCACAATTTTGATATGACAAAAAGTCTCAATTATGATATAACAAAATGTCACAATTTGATATGGATAATAAGTCACAATTTTGATATGACAAAAAGTCACAATTTTGATATGACAAAAAGTCATAATTTTGATAGGACAAAAAGTCATAATTTTGATAGGACAAAAAGTCATAATTTTGATAGGACAAAAAGTCACAATTTTGATGAGACAAAAAGTCGCAATTTTGATAAGAAGAAAAGTCGCAATTTTGATATGACAAAAGTCACAATTTTATAGGACAAAAAAGTCACAATTTTGAAGAAGAAAAATAGTAATCTAAATATTCATAATATTTTATCATACTTGTGTGATTGACAACACAGTAATAGTAGCATAAACGTGAAGTGTTAACTTTAAAACATTTTATTGTAGTATAAACAAAGTAATTTGCATAAACACACAAACATGATTTTAATTTGTTTTTATATGTAACATTTTAAAATTTAACTTAAACTTGAAATATAAAATAACATTATATAGGTATGGAATGGCTTCATTTATTTTCTATTATTATAATATAATAATAATGGAAAATAAATATAGATAATTCTCCCCAAATTTATAATGACAAGAAATTCCTATTATACAAAAATGCCTGATGTTACTCCCCTATTCCATGTAAGATATTTTAAACAATAAAATATCACTTTTATAAGTAATAATAATAAACAAATATAATATAATTTAATAAAATATACTTTATATAATTTTCAATCCTTTATGTGCAAATCAGAGTTTGCCGCCTAAAAAAAACTATACTAAAAAAATTACAAACAAACATGAGAAATTGGAACAAATTGTGTTTGAAATTTTATTGTCAAAGGTTTTGTTAAATTCAAATTTTCAACTAGAAACAGCATGACATTACAAGTAAGTAAAAAAGACTTTAAATGATAATAAAGTCTCCCGAAAGTTTAAAATAAAAATAAAATGATATCACAAAAGATCGTGAAGTTTACATTTTGACAAAAATCGAACTAACAGAAAAACGTTTTATTATCGCTTTTCAAAAATTATTACGAAACAAACCCATATACCACACTTATATACAGGGGGAAAAACCCACAAAAGAATGTTATGTAGACATAACATTTCTTTCATTTTATTATGTAAAAATTAGAGGGAGGGGTTCTAACTAATACGTGCACGAAATGAAAACTTTGGTCTAAAATAGAGGGGTGGGGATATAGAGGTTCTAACGGTATAGGGTCCGTTCGCTCTAACTACACATTCTAACCAGTACAGCCACGAAATGAAATACTTTGGTTTAAATAAACTGAAAAGATGATAGTCCCTTTGCCAGTGTCTGCAACAAAAATAAAACCATCCTTTCTTTTTCGAAACTAAAAACTTCACAAAAACGGGTACCGACTAGAATCGTGATACTAAATAAAATTAGGGGAGCCACTAGAAACGTGATACTAAATAAAATTATGGGAGCCACTAGAAACGTGATACTAAATAAAATTAGGGGAGCCACTAGAAGCCTCTGGCTGAATGTAATCCTCATCAAATAAAATAAATAAATAATTAAATTAGAATTAAATAAAAAATAGTTTTACCTTGATTTCCATAGTTAGGTATGGCATAGTTGTACCCTCCCTGGCCGTCCTGACTTATAAAGTTAGTGTAAGGCATAGCCGGCCTGTTGTATGATATGTCCACGGAATTGTCACTCCTTCCACTGGACGGAGAACCCGGGTCATTGGAGAAATTCTGATACTTTGCTGCTGACGGACTTGATGAAGGAGAACTGTAAAGAGCGTCCCCTGCTGCTGATAAATTCCAACCTGTAGTAGCTTGTGGATTCGCGCCATATTGCATCTGCAATGCCCGGGGGTTGGGATAAAGCGACGTCATATTGTATGGTGAATGACTATCTGTGATATGATGCTGCTGACTGGATAACAGATTCTGATATAATGAATTTGCATTGCTCAGAGTTGTAAATTCTCCGTTCCCGGTGGCAGCGTAATTGGGCGTGGTTAATGTCACTGATGTAGCTGTCGGACGGTCCATGTTACTAAAGAATGCTTCGACGTCTTCTTTCGGTAATAAATGTCCCGTGGCGGTTTCGAAAGTTGGCACGGGTGTTAATTGTGTCAGTGTCCCTGGCGGTTGTAAATTATAATGGGTATAAGTGACAGTCCCGTCCCCGTCATGAACCAGATGTTGTGTATTGTCAATGTTGTCGTCGTGGCTGATGCTTTCAACAGCTTGAATGGTTTCATCTACAGACTCAGCAGTCTGTATCACAACATGGCAGAGGGGTGTCACACCATTGGTATAAAGCTCCACATTAGAGTTTGACCTGGACTCTGAACTTATGTATTTGTGGGGCGTATCTTCACACGTTTCACAACTATCCTGTTCTTCTGTTGATACCACCGTGACTTCTTCATACTGTGTAGTTTCCGTTTCTTCATCAGAATATTTATCCGATGAATTATTTTCCCACACTTGTTCGACTTCGGTCATCTTGGAATAACGGTACTTGTAAATTGTTTCGTCAAGTGGAGGCGTAGTTTGTCCAGTTCAAAGTCGGAACTCCATATACCTGTACACCAGTAGTAATACTTTGTCGACACCTGCCGATGTGAACTTGCGCACCTGTTAAAATTAGAAGCCACAGATCAGCTACTGAAACGTCAGCAATTTATGTTTAAAATTAATTATTAAAGCAAAATGTTGGATTTCGAAATATTTTGGTATTGTAAGATAAGAGAAAAAAAATATATCTATAAAAGAAAATATTAAATGAATTCAATTTTGAGAATTATTTTCCATTGTTCCGAACATCAAAGCACGGTACATAAAAATATTTTTTAAAAGCATATAGTTCCATCTTACCTGATCTCAGAACCGAAAGACATAATTAGAATTATTTTAACACAAATTCAAACTCTCAGGTAACCAAAGGTAACCACGCCCTTTTGAACCTTTTATTTTTTAAATTTGAAAATAACAAAAGATTTAAATCCAAGTTTTAAAATAAAAATGTCCAAGAAAATTCCGGGCCAACATGCGTATTAGTCCACAAACTTTCCCCAAATGACTCGAGAGTTAGTAGAATAAAGATACGAAAAATAGAATGATAAAATTTTATCACTGATTGTGTATTGCCGAGTCCGAAACCACCGCAGACTACTGATAGCGCGCGCGGAGGACATGTTGGCCGTAAAACGCGATAAATCAAGACTCATTACCATGAAATTCCAGATAAAGAAGTCTGAGATACGCAGTATTCCAACCTACAGATAGGCCACTTGTAACAAATATACAACCAGCAATAAGCTTACACGACCTTTAACCCTAAAGGTATTTTGCATATTATGGCTGCATAAATTGCCATATCGTAATTCCGAAGTCCTTCATATTTAATTTTCCCAAGTAACGCTGGATTCTAAATTGTAAATAACACACACAGATTTACCTGCTGGTGATAAGAGGTTTTTTTCCTTAGATAACGATACCTGTAATTCAGGTATGGCTTCGGACGTTCTTTGAAGATAAACGTCTTTCTAACCGATCCTTTAGCAGAGTGAAGACTAATTCGACTGTCGGAACTTTTTATAAACGGCATTGAATTAATACAGAAAACTGACACGGCTCTATGGCATGGGAAATTAAACGTATGGCTTTATTTCAAATTTTATACCTGTGCTCGCTATAGTATTGTGATTGACTTCAAACGTTCGGAGAGGTCAACGGCAAGCTAGAGATTTTGTTTAACCGGCACGACACGAAAATACTGAGTGTTTATATTTGTAAAAATGTTTTTGTTTTAAATAAGGACATTTTTCAATTTCTATGAAATATTAAATTTTACGAAGTCGTTTTCAAAGTTGAAATAAACAAAGAAGAGTTCTTATAGTATGGAAACGACAGGACACGAAAAGACAATTTGTAAAAAAAAAAAAAAAAAAAAAAAAGAATAAGGACATTTTTCAATTTCTATGAAATATTAAATTTTATGAGGTCATTTTCAAAGTTGAAATAAACAAAGAAGAGGTCTTACAGTATGGAAACGGAAAAATTTGAATACGTAAACAGATCCGGAAAAATAATTTACAACTTAGTACATGTGGCGTAGACACACTGGGAGACTGGAAATAAATATTGAATATACGATTACATTGACAATTTATATACATCAGTGTTATTATATATATACTTTTATATATAAAGATTAGAATTAAAACAAATTGTGTAGGAAATTAATATTGGTGTTTCTAATTTTAGAACATAAAATGTACTTTTATTCATAAATATATACTGGAATTTGCTAAATTTGTGGAATATTTTCGTTTTGGCAAATTTCTAAATTTGTGTATATTACGGAAAAAATAAAAACATATACCTGTTGTACTACATATAATGTTAAATGACGTAAGCACCTTTATTTTCAGCTAGTTTACCAAATTACATAATATAAAAGCCAATTTTTTTTTAAAGAGAATAATCTTTTTTAGTTATGATTTTGAGTGCAATTCGAACCTTTTATGGCTATTTTTCCAAAAAAACATAATGTATGGGCGGTTTTTTTCGGAAAGAAAAACGTGTAATTAAAAAAAAAAAATAAAAAATATATTTAAGTAAAATTTTCTACATATTTTATTATCATATATACCCCAATTATGAGATTTTCACATCTACAATTTTTTTACCACAATAAAATGCCATTTACAATAAAGGGTCCTACATTGTACGTTGTTTATTCACTTTCAAATATACCAAACTGACGTTAATACAATACTTGACAAATATACAGTTGTAAAAAACAATTAAAGAATTAATATTACTACAAATTGTAGGCAGAAACGTTGCATAAGAATGCCATTAGAACGCATATATTCTCCATGTGTCTAATTTAAAACTATAAAATTCCAACTTCATTTGTTGTGGTTTTTTTTCTTAATGTTCACTGATTTGAGGTGAAAGATGATTGTTCGTTTTGTTGATATCGGTGGAATTGTTGACCATCACTATTTAAGCTTCCGGCTTCCTCCCTCAATAAAACTGACCGCCAAGATATAATTGAAATATTATTGAAAGTGGCGCTAATCACCATAATCCTAAACCCTAAGTATTTAAGCTTTCTTTTCACAGTTGCATTTTAATGTACCTCAAAAACGCAATACATATTTGATTTTTTAATGAATACTGCAGACATTATCACTACATTTGTACAATGTATATGGCAATAACGGCCATTTTGAGTTAACATGAAACCGTTTTGGTAGTGTATTCGTTAGTGTGCTCGCCTAGAAATCGGTAGATCGTGAGTTCGATCATCGGCAGAATCAAACCAATGACTATAAAGTATATATTTGCTGCGTCCTCGCTAAGCATGCGACATTAAGGAGTAAACACTTTGCAGCTCATAACTGTACAGGGATGTTCTACTACAAATGGAGTTCGACTCAAATCAATCAATCAATCAACAATGTAGTTGTGGGAGGATGTCGAACTCCATTTGCCTGTCCCTCATTTGGGTTCTTCTCAATGACTTTGTTCCATTTAATGAAAAAAAAAAAAAAAAAAAACCGGCAACATCAGCAACCAACAAAACACAAAAAAACCTTTCTCATGATCAGTAACTTAGGTTATGTTTATGCAGATCATTTGAATTGTATATCATAATGTTTTTTTTTACTACAGTACATAGGTCAAGCTTGAATGTGGTTATCATTCCTTTTATGATTTCAGAGTTATGCCTTATAATCAGACTTGAAACCGTGAAATATGATATACTGCTGTCAGAGTAATAAATCAGCATTATGAATCAACAGTACTATTCACTGTCACGGTTCCTTTCAAATAAAGTAGTGTGTACTCTCCATCATAAACCTACAGTGGAAAATAAAACGAAAAACAAAAAATACTAGTCGGAAAAATTAGAAAATCCAGGAAACCGGGGTATTCGGTGTCCAAATAACACATTGCTCTATTTTTAATACACAATACAAGTTTATTGATATAACTTGATTGTCTAGACTCTGGTACAGTAGCCAATTGTGAAGTGATAAAGGATATTTTAATTTTAAACTTTCTGCACAGTCTGCAGTTAGTTGTTCGTACACTGAAGTTTATTTATATAACTTTCTTCTACTAGTATTTTGTAGATTTCTACGACTGTGGTACAGTAGCCAATAGTTAAGCGATAAAGGATATCTTAATTTTTAAACTTTCTGCACATTCTGACGAATTGACCGTATAAAGTCCTAAAAACAAGTGTTGGTGAATGTTTTATGTCCTGTTGAGATATTAGGACAAAATATAGATATGTTCATATTTAGATAAACTGTTATCAGTCATTCTGTATCACATATAGGGTATCATATCGACAGTACATATATATGCTACTGATAAACATTTTTCAATCACGTTTACATTTTATATCAAGGTTATTTTATGTAGAGTCTGTGAGCATTTTATAAATACACATTTATACTTCAAATATAACTCTCTGCACAACTCGTACGATTCCGTTCCTCCATCTAAGATAGAAGGAGAGCAGCGGATTCGCCCGAGGTTTGCCGAATTCAAATATACATATCAAATTAGTAAGTACAACATATTTCTGGAACAACCTTCATTGGGTATGCACAATATCGAAATATTGAAAAACCAATTAATTTATAAATGTTTTGTAGCATATGTAGATGTGCAATGATAAACAAATAAACAATTTGATTGACAAACAAGTCTTTATGCCTGGTTGAATTGTTCAGCATAAACTGATATTACTTACCGTAAAGTAGAAATTGTTAACATATTAAATTTCATTCTTTAAATATAAAAGCAAAAACAAATAAAAATTCTCAATTTGTTTATAGGCGCTAAATTAACAAGAATTGATTAGCAAATGAATATGTTCCTTTTCACTTACGAGTAATTGACAGTCTTTTGTACATGCAAACTAATTTGTTTTACTGGTAAAATTAACATTTGTACCGGTAAAACATCCAATTTATTCTATTGGTTAAAATATCAAATAAATAACGCCAAATGACCAGGTATGTTATATTTACTCCAAAAGAAGATGAAAGAGAAGTTTACTATAGGAAAAGTGCAGGTATTACGTTTGTTTTGAAGCTTCCTCCGTTCCCGATTTCAATGTGAATGTGAAGGTAAGAAGCAGACTTTGAGTGTCAACAGTATCATTTACTTCAAGTTCATTAGAATAGATGAGATGTATTTGATAATTATTGATTCCAAAATTGTTCAGTGACAGAACAACATCAATATAGTGAAGTTGAAAAACACCAATCAAAAACAATGTCTAAGTGGTTTTTCATCTTCTATAGCTTCAGTGTAATGTTTGTTAAACGACAATAGCAGTAACTTCTTGTTTTAAACACAACCATGGTATTTTGACCCACCTAAAATGATATTTTGGCCTTATCTTTAGTACTGTAAAATTAAGGTTCTGCTATCCCAGGCATAGGGGACCTTAGACGATTTTGTCTATTGTTTAGACCCGCTGGTTTTCTTGCTCCCAAATATTTGCTAAGAATTATTACAAATAGTTTGTCTTTGAGGTAGTACGATGAAGGTTATTCATAAACACTCACAGTGCACACTAATTTAGATATCTACGGTTTTTAAATATTATTATAAAATACTGCTTACCAAAATAGTGATGCAATATTCCACGAGGGTCAAAATACCATAGGGAAAAAATTACCCTGGCATCAAAATATCAAGTTATATGTATTTTGATTTCTCTATGGAAATCTAAGGGCACATGTAAGAATAGCTTGATTTGGCTATCTCTGTTTAGGTACATGTATTTTAAATTTAATTACCCTTCAAATTCAAATATTTGTCATTGTTCTCATTGTTTTAGATTTGAGAATTAATCATGAATTTGAATCTTGGTGTTTAACGCCACTTTCAGCAATATTATGATGACCAGTTTTAGTGATGGAGGAAGCAGGAGAACCCGGAGTGAACCACCGACCCTGGGCAAGCAACTGGTAAACTTTATCATTTGTGGCTGGGAGTCGAGTGCACCGTTTTGTAATTTACAAAGCTGGGCGCAAACCCACGCTGTATTGGTGATAGGCTTGTACGAGTTGTTAGATCCAACGACCCAATTCATTGAGCCACCCGGGCCCCCGAGATTTAATCACGACAGTAGAGTCAGAAACAGAAGTCCAGTGCTGGAAAATTGGCATTGCTGATGATAACTGATTCCATGGTCAGTTTTTGATGGAGACCAAATTACCAATTTATATCAGGATAAAGAAACCAGAAGTTTTTCTGAGCTTTTATGTTCATCTTAAAAGCTTGAGTAGATGTGCAGAAAATCGTATTTCAGGGAAGTTTATTTGTTTAATGCTAGCGATTTTAAAGAAGACCAATTAATATTTGAAACAATGTTCAGTGGTGCTGGCCATCTTGGATTTCAGGTGTTGGAGTGTACACCTTGAAATTGACAGACGGTCTGGTTAAGAACGAAACTTTACCATAAAAGAGATTTCAATTTTTACATTGCAAACTTTCAATTTATATGTAGCAACATTTCAACAGTACCTACAGGTAGAGTACATAATGTACATTTTTTGTGTGTATATACATCCCTCTGTTGAAATGATATTCCAGAGCTTGTGGTTCCCATCAGGATTTCCTCAGTAAGGGGTTGCTGCTAACAAAGTGTCTACAGAACCAACGGTTCTCAGTGGTCAAGTTGAAGTCGTCATCATGACTTTGTTAACCATTATGAAATATCTGTTTATCTATTCCAACAATATAAACAAAACAAAACAAAACAAAAAATCGCCTCTCAACTTAAACGAACACAAAACAAGATGTTGCATGCTACGTCGTGCTAAGAATATCCCCACTCGTTCATTTGTAAGTCGCACGGTAAACAGGAAGTAGATCTGCGGTAAACCTGGAAAGGGGAGACACGGTACAAGTCACCATGCCAAAGCCATATATTAAATATAAAATCATTTCTTCCTGTAGAAGCTGAGATATTTGTTACGAAAGTGTGAACGGACGGACAGACAAGGTGATTGCAATATAGCCCCCTCTCTACGAGTGGGGGTATAAACATGACATGACAATTGAATCCACGTCCTGTGGCTGGGTTAAACCTGTTCATGGGATCTCAACCCTCACCACAATTGTTCCACTAGTGGTCCTGAAGAAGTTGTGTATCATTTTGGAATGATTAGAATTCAAGATGGCTACCATGACCAGACATTTTCAACTTCTTCCCCAGAACTACTGCATGTGAAGTCAGCAGACTTGCCAGAAATGTTACTCTAGGGGTTTCCAAGAAGTTTTGCCAACCATTACACCACTGGTACGATTTCCACACAAAAATGATTGGCCAGAAAAACTCAATAAAAGAAATCATGATAATGCTTTATTTCTGGTAATGATATTTACATAGTACATGTATATGCTATGAATGATTAACAGTACAAAAACTTAATACAACAACATTTATATAAAAAAAAAAATCATGCACTTTTTTTTTACAAATCACTATTAGTACAAATTCTATGAACAATTTCACTGACAAATTGGGGATCTAACCCCACAAGTACTGCAAGATGAAGCAGGGCTCGCCAAACCAAAGTGAGGGAGTTTTTTACCCATGGTTTCATTGCAATAGCCCTCTTTCCACCAAAATGCAAACTTTCAGTTGCCCTGTCAGTCTTTAAAATCTGCATTTTTTTCACCAATAATCATATTTTTTCTTCAATATTCACATTCAACTATAGTATATATTCATTTAAAAAGCATGACCTATAAATTCATCATGGCTTGTCTCAATCTAATTAAAATTAGATCTCTCACTTTGCTCTTGTTTATTTATATTTCGCGCGTGTGAGATCTAACGCAAGCCTGTAGACATCGCATTCTGGTGATCTAGGGTCAAGCAAAATATTGTCCATTCAAATGATCGCTTACGAGATCTTGAAAGTGGATTAATGCAAGGGACGTAACTCTGGGTGCTAATGAATTATGCAAGAAATCCATTCGGAATTCTTCCAATGTTATCTATATCGACTGTCGGAGCCCGATTGTTCCGACAACTGTTTACATTTCCGGAGACAAGAAGACGTCTTCAGGTGAAAATTCATAATTTACGGCACAAATCAATGGCAATTAGAAGCCCTCTCATGCCTAGGCGTATTTATTACAAATCAAATATATGTGTGCTTATTATGTGTGATATCAGAGAACGATTTTGATTGGCTGTTCTGAGGGTCGTTACCTATATTTGCATCTCATTACATATGCATGACCCTAGGTCACCAGAATGCGATGTCTACAGGCTTGTGTTAGATCTTACACGCGCGAAATATAAATAAACAAGAGCAAAGTGAGAGATCTAATTTTAATTAGATTGGGCTTGTCTAAACTCATTCAAATTTATTCATGATATCACTTTGGTTCTGTACAACAATAAATCTATTCTTAAGACAATATCATATAGATTCTATGATGACATTCAAAGGGAGATAATCAGCATGTACAACAAATATAAATGCAGCAAATGTGCACCTCATCTAGAATTTTATGAATGTTTGGCGACCTGTTCATACACAACTCATCTCAATTTTGTGTGAGGAATCATATCGAGGTATAGAAAATGATTTACAACTTTGTTGCATGTAATCTGGCACCTTTGCTTTTTATGAAAGTCACCATAAGAATTCTGCTCTTGGCGAGGTGTACTCGCGATACAACATTATGTGATAAAGTTTCTCAGTGACTTGCTGCAGGTCAGTGGTTTTCTCCACCAATAAAACTGATCGCCACAATATAACTGAAATATTGTTGAAAGTGGCATTAAACAGCAAAACCCAAACCCTCTCAATCACTGCATTTACATTCAAACAGTTGTTTGTGAATATACTCCCCGTAACTGGTACTACTAATGAGTCTGGTTTACCAGAACTCAGTTTCTTCATAGTAAAATCAATTTAATTTCATCCCAGATAAATGGCAGGTAAATTTCGACATCCCTCCGATTTTGACTATCTATGATAAATTTCCTGTGCCATTTGATTTAACTGTTGAGAGTTTAAGCAACAAAACATACTATACAAACTGGCAGTTCATTGTTTCCAGCTAAACTGATGTTATACAATGAAAAACAAAAACTACCACACTGTCGAAACAGTCCTAAAATCCAATGGACACATCGTAGAAAGAGGTTTCACAGTACTTTTGATGGATTTGTTCATATTTTCAATCTGCATTTCTTCCAGTTTATCACGATTTTTAGCCTTTTTGCCCTGTGCTTAGTGATTGGTCAATAACGTGTAACAATAGGAAAAAAAAACACATCAATATTCTGAGATTTCTGATAGCGTTTGATATTTCCCGTCTTCCTTAATTGTCCATCATACAGATCAATCAAAAAATTATCTCCCTTTACAGATAAAGCAAAAATTATCTCCCTTTACAGATCTATCAACAAATTATCTCCCTTTACAGACCTATCAACAAATGATTTCCCTTTACAGATCAAGCAACAAATTATCTCCCTTTAGAGATCTATCAACAAATTATCTCCCTTTACTATTTGTTGTAATTTGTTTTTAAATCTCATCTCATCTACAAGAACTTGACTTCTTAATTTTGCTTTAGAAGCATTTTAAACTCATCAAAATTACAAGTCTTGTATATATCCTCTTCCTTTCTGCAGAAACTACCTCCCGAAGGTACTCATGGCATTCTAATTTGGCCTTGTAAATTCAATATTGTATCTTTTCTGTCGCCTTTCCACAAACACCTGAAACACAAAAATAGTCAATGGTAAAATACAATTATCTAGGAAACTTAATTATTAATGGGGGCATCATCAAAAGGACATTTATATAACAACAAAAACTAGTCAAGTTTGCTTATAAATGGTTCAATAGATTGAGAGAAGAATATTTAAGAGAAAGAAATTTCAACAATCCTTTATTGAACTTTATTGGTAATCTGGACATATTTCCTTTGATCTCACAGTGATATTGTCAGTATCAACAAACTGACTATGATGTGTCATCAATCCTTTGATCTCACAGTGATATTGTCAGTATCAATAAACTGACTGATGTGTCATCAATCCTTTGATCTCACAGTGATACTGTCAGCATCAACAAACTAACTCTGATGTGTCATCAATCCTTTGATCTCACAGTGATATTGTCAGCATCAACAAACTGATTATGATGTGTCATCAAACACTTCATCACCTAACCGTTAAAAACTTTGTCAGCTTTAAATGCTGTCGCCTTCATGATCGTACGATCTTGGCCACAGCGGCCCAACAAAATAAGGAACATACGATTGTGGACAACAAAATAAAAACCTTTGATCGTGGCCAAAGCAATCCAATAAATATAAGGAACATACGATTATGATTAAAGCGGACCATCAAAATAAGGAACATATAATCATGGCTAAAGCGGCCCAACAAAATAAGGAACATAAAATCGTGGACAACAAAATACAGACCTGATTTTACGAGGATAACAAAAAAGCGAAAATCGGCAAAATTGAATATTGAGTATTGAATATACTATAAAAAAAGGAATCGTAACGGTAAAACCCGGGGGAAAAAAAGCGGAATTCCGCTTTTAAGTGGACGAAAATCAGGTCTGAAAATAAGAACCTTTGATCGTGGCCAACGCGACCCAATAATATAAGGAGCATACGATCATGATTAAAGCGGACCATCAAAATAAGGAACATACGATTGTGGACAACAAAATAAGAACCTTTGATCGTGGCCAAAGCGATCCAATAAATATATAAGGAACATACGATCATGATTAAAGCAGACCATCAAAATAATGAACATACGATCATGATTAAAGCGGACCATCAAAATAAGGAACATACGATCATGGCTAAAGCGGTCCAACAAAATAAGGAACATACGATCATGGCTAAAGCGGTCCAACAAAATAAGGAACATACGATTGTGGAAAAAGTAGACCAACAAAATAAGGAACGTGTAAGAGACAAATGTATCTCATACAATACCTGATCATACGAAGTTTCTCTATAGATTCTTCAAATTCTTGAGATTTCTTCACTGCGACTCGAATGATCTGAAATATACAATATATAGTTCATTATTATATAGATAGCTCTCGCCATGATATAGCTGAAATATTGCTGAAAGTGGCATTAAACACCAAAAAATCAATCAATCAAACTATAGATAGCTGTGAATTACAGAATTTTCTGAGTTAAACAAGATGTTGCACGCTACGTCGTGCAAAGAATACCCCCACTCATTCATTTGTAAGTCGCACGGTAAACAGGAAGTAGATGTGCAGTAAACCTGGAAAGGGAAGACACGGTACAAGTCACCATGCCAAAGCCATATATCAAATATAAAATCATTTCTTCCAGTAGAAGCCAAGATAACTGTTAAGAAAGTTATCATTATGGCAAACAAGAAAAATTCTAAGTCGCACTGTAAACAGGAAGTAGATGTGCGGTAAACCTGGAAAGGGGAGACATGGTACAAGTCACCATGCCAAAGCCATATATCAAATATAAAATCATTTCTTCCAGTAGAAGCTGAAATAACTGTTACGAAAGTGTGAACGGACGGACGGACAAGGTGACTGCAATATAGCCCCCTCTCTATGAGTGGGGGTATAATAAAAACGATAATTTCACAGTGAAATAATTGGTTATATATATACCTAACAACAAAGTTATAGATATTGCTGATGTAAGTCTTGTGTGATAGTGGTTTATAACATTATGTTGTCTGTGAAATGTTTCCTTTATAAAGTGGTCATAAGACCATGCAACACTGGGGCCGTCGTGGTCGTGATCGTATGGTAGTTAGATTTACACCTACCTGTGCAATGAGTTCCTATCACCACTAAAGTTGTGAGTTCGAATCCTGCTCATGGAGATGTGTACTCGATACAACATTATGTGATAAAGTTTGTCAATGACTTGCGACAGGTCAGTGGTTTTCTCCGGGTACTCCGGTTTCCTCCACCAATAAAATTGACTGCCACAAAATAACTGAAATATTGTTGAAAGTGGCATTAAACACAATTAACAAAACAATCAAATGTTCTGGATTACAGATATCCTGACAACTTTCACAGACAAACCAATAATAAGAATAGTATATTTAATCACGATTCTTATTTCACAAATGGAACAAAAATGATCTTCTATAGTAAATAAACATTTTCTACATACATCATCTGGAATATTTGCCAGTTTTGCTGCATTAAAACCGTAACTTTTTGGACATGCTCCCTTCGTAAATTTATACAGGAAGGTAATGGTCTCTTGTGACGGGTCCTCATCTTCATTTTCTACCATACAAGCCTGAAAAGTCACAAAGGGTAAAAACTTAGTTTTCATCATTAGTCACAAAATATAAAACTAGAGACTCACTTGAGTCTGTATGGCTTGTCTTGGCAAAAATGATTTATTGAACTATTGCCTATTGTAGCATACGTTGGAACTTTGACCCCCAGGACTTGAACACAGTAGACTCTTGGACATTCATTAGTACAAAATACAATTACATTTCTGATACCTGAAGTTGAAGTTACTAAAACATATTTTGCATTTGTTTCACCTGACTAGATTAATGATAAAATAATGTTGAGTTTCTTCAGGAACATTTCAAAATTGACAATATTCCTTTTTTTTTTTTGGCAGTGGAAAGTTATCCACTATGATGTTAATTTTACTTTCGCAATTATCGCCAGTTTGAATTCAGTCAATAGCGGACTGACATGCAATTGAAATTAGATTATGCCATAAATTTAGAAAAATCTCTGCCAAAGTAAGAGTGGTTGGTATCTCTAAACTGGGTAAGAAGTGGTTATGAAGTTGAAAGTGTGAAAAGTACCGACGTACATCTGGCTCAGACGAGCTTAAAAGTAGACTCAAGTTTCAATAATATATGGTTTTTCTATGTGATAAAATACTAAAATACAGTCAAACCTGCCATATGAGATTTTCTAAGGAATATAGACAAGTGGTCACCAAACATAGGTTTAACTAGAAATGTGAGTGATACCCCCCACTTGCAGTTTAGTAGGAGTTGCACGTACAAGGTACATGCCCCCCACCCCCCCTTTTCATGAAAGTATAAGTTGAATTATCTCTCCTTTTAAATTTTGGACAGCAACCATATTCCTTCATGCACATCTGCAGGTAGTGTACTACAAGTGTGTTAAGTTTCATAAAAATCCAATATGCCGTTTAGGAGGAGTTGCATTTACAAGGTACATGGACGGATGGACAGGGTGATTCCTATATACCCCCCAAACTTTGTTTGTGGCGGGTATAATTAATATCAAATGTACTGTGAAGGAAAATTAAAATTATGGTCACATAATACAAATTATTGTTTAAAAGAGGTTTCTAAGTGTACCAGTACTTCACTATTTACAGCTGGTACTTTTTCTTAAAATAAAACACAAATTTCGTGACTATCTTATGCAACACTCTTTGAATAAAAACATAGATATCAAAGTTAGTGTGCACAACATCATGAACATGTTTCTGGAAAAACCTCCATCAATTGCATTCAAAATAGAAAGATTGGAAAGCCAAATAATTTAAAGTTTTAGGAGCAATAAAACCAAAGGGCCTAGACAGAAATTAGGAGGTACAACCTCTTGTTAAAAGGCCTAAAGATGGTGGTTACTAAAACATGTTAAAAGGCCTAAAGGTGGTGGTCACTAAAACATGTTAAAAGGCCTAAAGGTGGTGGTCACTAAAACATGTTTGTCTGTATACAGTATACAAGTCCTCTAACAAACACTTCATCAGTAACAATACTCCTTACTTACCATGTGACCCAGTCTAATATTTGGGTCATGTGAGAATTCCTCAACCAATGAGTGGTAATGTGTCGAGAATAATGTCCGACAGGCAATATTACGTGACAGTTCCTGTACTACAGAGCATGCGATGGCTGTTCCATCATATGTAGCTGTTCCTCTACCTGCGTGAGAAAAAATATGTTGTTACCGAGATATTCAAAATCTACATATTGGAGGTGGGACTTGGTGTAAGTAACAAATTATGAAATCTGACCTCATCACATTAAAGTCTAACTGTTTTACTGTGAATTCATTTTTATTTACTGAATATCAATTTTCCTGGTTTTTGTTGATACCATAAAACGACAAAAAAGAAAGGTTAGGGTTATGGTGTTTAACACCACTTTCAACAATATTTCAGTTATATCATGGTGGTCAGTTTCATTGGTGGAGTATCCGGAGAAAACCATCGACCTGCAGCAAGTCACTGACAAACTTTATCACATTATGTTGTATTGAGTACACCTCGCCATGAGTGGGATTCGAATCTTAACTAGAAACTGTCTTTGTGATGAATTAATATGGTCCAATAAAAATGCTGTAATGATATATGATTCTCCAAGTGGTAATGAGAAAGCATGCAAAGTCTTAAGGAATTCCCCTGTAGGAAGAAAAAAGGGGGATGGTTGGAGCAGACAAATATTTTTTTTTGTTTTTGCTTTTTGTTTTGGTGTTTTAACGCCAACTTTCAACAATATTTCAGCTATATCATGGCAACCAGTTTTAGTGGTGGAGGAAGCCGGAGAACCCGGAGAGAACCACTGACCCTGGGCAAGCAACTGGTAAACTTTATCACTTGCGGCTGTAGTCGAGTGCACCCTTTTTTGTAATTTACAAAGCCGGGAGCGAACCCACGCCGTATTGGTGATAGGCTTGCATGAGTTGTTAGATTCAACGACCTAACTCATTGAGCCACCCGGGCCCCCCCTAATAAATTTGACAAACTCCATTAATTATAGGAAGTGAAAGAGTTTTATATACAATAAAACCTGTCTGAATCAAACATCCATGGTACCAAGTTTTGTGTTCAGAATAGACAGGTGTTTTGATTATACAGGTTAAATTAACAAAGATTTCCTACATTAGGACTTTATTTATAGTTCGGTTTAAAAGCAGGATTCCGGTTTATTCAGGTTTCTCTGTACAAAGAATTGTAATTATTTGTTTATTTGTCTAGAAACATTAAAACCTGTTTTTATTGGCCTCACCTAATTCATCCATTAACACTAAGGAATGTGTTGTAGCATGTTGTAAGATGGCAGCTGTTTCACTCAACTCCACAAAGAAAGTACTCTCTCCTGCAATGACAAAAAAGGCAGGTGTTATAAAATTGATGTGTTTCATTTAGGTGTACAATGAATTCATGCGAAGAACAATGGATGTCACGAATACAAGAAAAAAGTTCCTGTACTATTCTGTTTATATTTTCTATGTAACTGCAATAGCATTTATGTGCTTTGCTAATAAACATATTATTATTATTATTATTAGTCCATTGTCAGCTACACTTGACTCTATTAAAACTAACCTGCCATAATCCTATCACTGGCTCCAAGTCTTGTAAATACTCTATCAACAGGGGTTAACTTACACTTCTCTGCTGGTACATAACAACCCTGAAATAACAGACCTGATTTTACGAGGACAACAAAAAAGCGGAAATCGACAAAATCGGAAGTATTGAATATACTATAAAAAAGGAATCATAACGGTAAAATCTGGAGAAAAAAAAAGGCGGAATTCCACTTTAAAGCAGACGAAAATCATGTCTGAAATAAAAAAAAAAAAGTTTTACTGTCTAACCAGAAACATTTGTGGTACAGCGACATTTCAAGTAGTCTTACAAAAGAGTGAGTGATCGTTGTTTAATGCCAAATGAGTAATTGTTCAGCTAGAATAAGTTACATTCAATGAGATGATGATATCCCAGTTTCCCAGTTTTCCAGTTGTTGACTGATTTTGTCTGTTTATTGACTTAAGAGTTTTGCCTTTCCCTTTGGAAGATTGCTCAGTGTTTGTTAATTTTGTTATGTCCACTTTGTACTGGACCAACAGACTTAGAGCTTACTTAAACAACAGTCGTTTCACTCTTTGTTCTTTCTCTTTAATGCTGCATGCTTAGCTGAGAAACAACAAATACCAATTTTATAGCGAGCACAGAGAGCTCTACAGCAACATGGGCATGCAACACACAGTTGGGTCTGCCTAATGATGAGATTGAAATCCTTTTGTCCGGAAGTTGATAAAAGTTGGCATGTAATATATCATAAAAGTCAAAGTCGATAGAGGTTGTCTTAAGTATTTTTTCTGGATTTTTTTTTTTTTATGTCAACAATATTCAACTTTCACTCAAATATATACACACTGGTCAGACAGCAATGCTGTGCTCGCATCTAGGCAGTGCCTACTCCATATTAATCTTTTTTTTGACACGACAGGGGCTAACCAATACACCAACGCTGTGGTTTCTTACAAAACAGTGGGTTCAAAACATATTTTACTGAAACACAACAACTATAATAACTACTTCAACTAGGGTAAATTAATATGCCCCCCGACTCTTCGTCGTGGGGGCATAAATACTGAAATACTGTTTGATTTCCTTTGGAGAAATAAAAGAAATAAAAGAAAAATTTGAAGATACCAAAGGGATAATTAGAAGCCATAAATAAAGAGACCACCCCTCTATTAATTAGGCCACCCCTCTATTAATTAGACCACCCCTCTATTAATTAGGCCACTTTTTCTTTATTGCAGAAGTGGTGGCCTTATAACAGAGGGATTACTGTCTTGTCTAAAATTGTGCGATGTGGAGATAAACATACCATTTGTGCAATAATTGTAATCAATCCTACTTGTCTCATCAATGTTGACTTTCCTCCCATGTTGGGTCCTGTTACCAAGACAACCTTACTGTTAGAATGATCTTCCAGGTCTGTTTCCATGTCGTTTTCCTGCAATTAAATAAAATCTTTAGTTTCCTTATCTAATAACAATATATTTTTTTGCAACTTCTTCAGTGACTTGAGACAGGTCAGTGGCTTTCTCTGCTTTCCTCCACCAATAAAACTGACCACCACAATATAACTGAAATATTGTTGAAAGTGGCGTTAAACACCATAACCCTAACACCTTAGTTTCCTTATCGTTTTCCATTAATACAAGTTTGGGTTCGATTAAGTATGAATTTTTTGTATTCATTTTCCTAATGAACATGTTATTGTCTTGTGTTGGTAGCCATATTGGATTCCTGACTGACATGGACAAAAAATGTACATTTTCTAGGACTATCTTATAAGGAACCATCTGGTCAAATTTGTTACAATATGGTTCAACCAGGGCTAAAATCTAACAGGTAGCCCAGTAGCCCAAGAAAACTAAAATTTGGTAAGGTCTCCAGAAAATTTTCAGACAGTGGCCCAGCTGGCTACTCAAATTTTGAAATATTGCATGTGAAAAGTCAGTGGCTGGGCCCAAAGAATTTTCCATGAACTACTAAAATTGTAATATTAGGCAGCACAGCTGGCAACTGCAGTAAAAAAGTTTTGTCCCTGTTCAAGGGTTAATTTGTTTAAAATTTAATATAGGGAACCTATGATAAATTGTTCCGTGATGGGTGTCATTTTGGTTTCTAATCAACATGACACATATTTATTTGCAAAGGACCATCCAATGCTCAATCATATACTGAACAGCATTAGTCAATTTGGTTTAGTGGTTTTGGAGAAATGTGCAGTCATGAACCAGGTTAGCTGAAAATCATGAATAACTAGTATTACTGTGAGCACAGCTCACTAAGATATATCCCCTACTCCCCACATCTGTCCAACCTATTTCCATAACCAAAGCATTACTGATTGTTCCGACCAAAAATGAAAGGGACCCTCATCTCTTCACCGGTAAGCTGCTGATAATATTTCAAAACATTCTGAGAAACAATACTCAAGTTATCATACGACATAGGGTAAAAATCCTCTTTTCCGTCATATCAAGTCCAACAACTCTGGAACGGCAAATGTGAAAATCATCAAAAATGAAAGGGATCCTCCTCTCTTCATCGGTAAACAGCTGATAAAATTTGAAACCATTCTGAGAAACACTATTCAAGTTATCATACGACATAGGGTAAAAATCCTATTTTCCGTCATATCAAGTCCAATAACTCTGGAACGGCAAAAGTGAAAATCGTCAAAAATGAAAGGGATCCTCCTCTCTGCACCAGTAAACAGCTGATAAAATTTTAAAAGATTCTAAGAAACACAACTCAAGTTATCGTACGACATAGGATTTGTCTACAGACGAACGGACATGGTGAAACCAGCATACCCCCCTACAACTTCGTTGCGGGGGTCATAAAAACAGTGATATCAAATTTAGTGTGCACGACACATTTCTGGAATGCCTTTTTTCCTTCGCATGCATGTGTCTACAGTCACAT
Organism: Gigantidas platifrons; assembly: GCA_002080005.1. NCBI lineage: Eukaryota > Metazoa > Mollusca > Bivalvia > Mytilida > Modiolidae > Gigantidas > Gigantidas platifrons. Next base: position 476,200 of record MJUT01050390.1, on the reverse strand, counting down.
GTGGGTATGTATTGCATGGTCTAAATGGCCACTTTATAAGAGACAATTCAAAAACAAGATACATTTCAAAGACGCCACATAAAATAATGCTAAAACCAATATCACTCAAGACTTACATCAGCAATACCTATAACCGTATCGTTAGGTATAAAATCACCGCCGCCAAATGTTCTCACAACACATGGATGTCTCGCTTCTCTGATTTCAATGAATGGCTGAAAATAATTCAAGTAAAATTATTGATAATAAACATAAATGCTGTACTTCATCCTCAATACTAAATTCAAGAAATTTATTAAAATTTTAATTTGTTCATTTAGTCCTTATCTGAGAAATGACCCCTATAAATTGGAATTCTGTTTAAACTGAACTTTTGATAAAGTCCAAATGTTAATTTATCCTGTATAAACCGAACACCTGTCTATACTGAACACAAAAGTTGGTTGCAAGGAGGTTTGGTTTAGACAGGTTACCCTGTATATAAAGAATGGGTCAATTTAAATATTCTTGGTTAAAAATAAAATAACAAATTAAAAAGGAATGATTGACAATATAACCAATCAGAACAACTTGAACCACTCATCTGGCATATTCACTTTTACATCATGGATATTTATAGAGCTAGTTCACTGAAACAACAGTTTGTGGGTAGACATGTTGCTCCACTGGGACACATTGTCCTGATTCCAAGCCAACCAATCTTCAATCTAATTCCTTAGTAATTTATGCATGCTTAACCGAGAAGCAGCAAATACCAATTTTGTAGTCTTTGGATTTACTTGGCCAGACCAGGTTGGTAGTTTTCTCCGGTTTCCTCCACTAATAAAACTGACCACCACGATATAACTGAAATATTGTTGAAAGTGGTGTTAAACACCATAACCCTAACCCTATAATATTTTTGAAACACCATTATTATTTAATGTCTGAATTAAAATACAGTAGTACCTCTCTTAAAAGGCCATCACTTCCGCAATGAAAATATGGGTCTAATAAAATAAATGGCTTTTCTTGATGGGGACAATTTAATAGTATTTTTTTTTCTCCCATTATTACGGCGTTTTAACCCCGCTGAACCAGTGGTGGAAACATCTGTAATCCTCTAGAGGTTTAAAATGGCTCATGTCTTTCCCCGTATTAATTTCAAATTTTGAAATAAAGTTCGTGATAAATAATGGGAGAAACAAATTCTCCTTCAGTTGCCCATTTGGGTTACGATATTTCTCCACACTCGAGAGTTAAATTTAAAAAATTTAACCACTCGCCCGACGGCTTGTGATTAAAATTTTGAATTTAACTGTCTTGAGTGGAGAAATATCGTAACCCACAGGCAACTGAAGGAGAATCTATATATCTCAGTACTTTTGAAATTTGGCCTGATAAGAGGGGAGCAATTTGTTGCCAGTGGCCTTATAACAGTAGTATTACTGTACAATGTTTATAAAATACCTCTTGTTTGGTTTCTATGGCAACCATTTCTGGTCTACACATAATTCCGTCACCACAACGACTGTACTGTGACATAGATATTAAGACATCCAACACAGATAAACACTGCACTGTCGTGTCCCAGATCTTGTACCTTTAAAAAAATATATAATTGAATGAAAAATTTGTTTATACCTATATCGGCCAGATTTTAAAGAGAGCTGATGGTCTCAACCTACATCGGCCAGATGTTAAAGAGAGCTGATGGTCTTAACCTACATCAGCCAGATATTAAAGAGAGCTGATGGTCTCAACCTACATAAGCCAGATATTAAAGAGGTGATGGTCTCAACCTACATCAGCCAGATATTAAAGAGAGCTGATGGTCTCAACCAACATCAGCCAGATATTAAAGAGAGCTGATGGTCTCAACCTACATCAGCCAGATATTAAAGAGTTGATGGTCTCAACCTACATCGACCAGATATTAAAGTGAGCTGATGGTCTCAACCTACATCGGCCAGATATTAAAGAGAGCCGATGGTCTCAACCTACATCAGCCAGATATTAAACAGAGCTGATGGTCTCAACCTACATCGGCCAGATATTAAAGAGAGGTGATGGTCTCAACCTACATCAGCCAGATATTAAAGAGAGCTGATGGTCTCAACCTACATAAGCCAGATATTAAAGAGAGGTGATGGTCTCAACCTACATCAGCCAGATATTAAAGAGAGCTGATGGTCTCAACCAACATCAGCAAGATATTAAAGAGAGCTGATGGTCTCAACCTACATCAGCCAGATATTAAAGAGCTGATGGTCTCAACCTACATCGACCAGATATTAAAGTGAGCTGATGGTCTCAAACTACATCGGCCAGATATTAAAGAGAGCCGATGGTCTCAACCTACATCAGCCAGATATTAAACAGAGCTGATGGTCTCAACCTACATCGTCCAGATATTAAAGAGAGGTGATGGTCTCAACCTACATCAGCCAGATATTAAAGAGAGCTGATGGTCTCAACCTACATCAGCCAGATATTAAAGAGAGGTGATGGTCTCAACCTACATCGGCCAGATATTAAAGACAGCTGATGGTCTCAACCTACATCGACCAGATTTTAAGTTGTCATATCTATTAAAGAGAGTCAATAGCCTCAAATACATTGGCCAAAGTCTTTTCAAGAAATCCAATGGCTTCAACCTACATCGGCCAAGTACAGTAAAACCGGTCTAAACAGAACCCCTTTGGGACTGAATAATTTGTTCAGTTTAGACAGGTGTTTGGTTTACACAGGTTCAAATTACATAGACATTTAGTAGACAGGACTGTAGTCTGTCTGGTTTAGACAGGTTTTTGGTTTACTAAGGGTTCAGTAGATAAGACTGTAAAGTCTGTCTGGTTTAGACAGGTTTTCGGTTTACTCAGGGTTTGGTTTAGACAGGTTTCACTGTATATACTGATGAAGCAAGGCTTAGGAGAGACCGAACAGTGAGTGGGGCGGCCAGTTTTATAGGATCGGTATGAAAAGTGGGAGGTGTTTTTAAAACTGATGATAATTTTTTCTCTCTTTTAAATAATTAAAATGGTAGCGGGACATATGTACCTATTAACATGGGTAGTTACTAATGTTACCTAACCTTTCATCAAAACTTTGAAATATCCTCCTCATGCAGTCCCTCTGTGCTACATCCTTCCTCTCCTCAGCCTCTGTCAACGTTACTAACATTTCCTGTATATCTTTCGTCCAATACCTCTTCCAGCCTTTCTTTGAAGACTTTAATTCATATTCATTGGGTACACGCTTCAGTGCACTCTCTGGAACTTCCATCTGGTATCGGTTCTTGCCTGATCCCCAATACACGATTTGCTGCAATGATTAACAGAAATGATTTTAAGCTGAATTTATATAATAAATTTTACCCGTAATAGTATCAAAATCATAATCTTTATTCACCAAAGTCATATCAACTTTAGGTATACAGCAGGACATATACATAACATGAATAGCAGAAGTTATTTTGATGTAATTTATAACATATCAGATCTTAATTTTAGAGTCTGAAATATAAATTGATCTAAATTACATAACTCTTTCAATGATTTGAACTCATTAATTGATTATATTTATACACAGAAAGTTTTCTCCAATAGTACGTTTTGATGAAATGTGATCTAAAACCTTGACACCTAGAACATTTTAAAGTGAAATCTCATCCTCAATATTGTCATTACAAAAAATAGTCTATTTGAATGACACTTGAACACTTACTCTGTCTCTCTGTTTGTCTAGATATCTTGAACACTTACCCGACAGCTAACTCTGTCTCTCTGTTTGTCTAGATATCTTTCAAGTTCTCTTTCTGTACTCTTAATATCTGATTTAGCTGTATCAAAATCTGGATCTACACCTAAAATAATAGTCAGTTATAAACATACAGATTTTGGAAACCAGAGGCTTATATGGTTTATAAATTATGAATTAATAAGCAATGATATGGATGTAAACGTACATGAGACTGCCTAACATTACACTTTGACACAAAAACAGAGCCTTCATTCAGTGATGATTTTGAAGAATTATAGAAAGAACAGAAAAATATTGAGATATGAATGGACTCTGGAAGTGAGTCCGGGAATCTTACATGATAGCGAAGTGCTCTTACGGCAGAAGCTCTGGTGTAAATGGCTTAAAATCTTTTATTCTAGCACCTAATTATAAATTCAAAAAACTTTTTCTTGAACAGGGAGTTTTTAAAAGTGCCATCTTATCACTGTTACCAAAGCACATTAGTAACAGTAACTTTCATTGGCCGAATGCTTTCTCTCAGCCAATCAGAAATTAACTTTGATATCATCACTGCAGAATCTAATTTTGGAGTCAGAACAGGTGAAACTATCCGTTGTTGAGTTATCAATGAGAAAAACATATGGGTGAAGTAATCTTACAAATACTGTCATCATAATGAATATTAAACTAAATAAATCTCAGATGGATAAATGTTATAATCCAAGCATAATATAATGAAGCAAATACACTTTACTTTACATTAATCTGTTAAAAACGTAACATTTTAAGTATGAAAATTTAGAAATCTAATTTTATGTGTTTGATGTTGTGTTTATATATTCATGTAAGAGTCCTCATCCATGTCATTGTGCTTATGTTTACCATTATCAGCTGTTGTTTATCAGTAACTCCCAGCCCACTTTACTATAAATAATGACATTTTAATGCGCATGTCTCCCGATCAGGCTGATTGCATGTTTCTGGTTTAAAATAAAACACTACCTTTAGACGGCACTATGACACCATCTCGCTTGGCCTTGTTATGATCAAATGCAGTCTGAAAAAAATATAATTAAATAGAACTTAGAATGAGTGATTGTTACTTAAGGTGGTACCATACATTACAGGGAGATAACTCTTTAAAATCAGTTGAATGTTTTGATCATATGACGTTTGTATGCAGATTTCAAGCATCTCGGTGATCAAAACTACAGAGAGAAAAGCTGCTATGTGGCTAGCAGTTTTTCAGCTATTTCATGATGAGAACAAGTTACATTTCTCGATGAGATGATGATGACATCCATCCATGACAACAGTTAAAACAATCTACATGTTAAAGGTTAATGCCATTGTTAACCTGCCTGCATTGGTTCTATTTGAGCAGGCAAATTGCATTGACTGGATAAATCTTTGTTATATACTGTAACTGTCTGATATATAACTTGTTCTGGTACCCCTGTCACTAGTTGTAAATTCAGTTCACTTCCTGTTGACACAAAATATCAAAAGGGGCAATCAAGGGATAATTATATAATTTTATTATTAAATGCAAAATATAAACGTCAATGGGTTAATGTGATTTTTCTGCAGGATCAACACAATATTAGTACAGTGCTATAACCTATCTCCAGTCCTTTAACATCTTAAGCCTCGTACACATAAACTTTATATTTTATGACATTTCACTAATATTGTCTATCTCTGTTATATCGTGGTGGTTATTTTTAATGGCGCAGAAACCGGAGTACCTCACCATCAAACTTGCAACATTATTAGTGATAGGGACTGATTACAGAGCTAAATAGAAATCAAACTACCACATGGTTTATCTTTGTGTATTAAGGGTTATGGTGTTTAACGCCACTTTCAACAAAATTTCAGCTATATCGTGGCAGTCATTTTTATTGGCACATGAAATAGGAGTACCCAGAGAAAATCATCAATCTGCCCCGAGTCACTGACAAACTTTATTACATAATGTTGTATCGAGTACACCTCCCCATGAGCAGGATTCTAACTGACAACGTAAGTGGTGATAGGCACTGATTGCCCAGGTAGTTGTAAATCATTTTTAGTAACTGTGTTCAATAATGAATCTACCTCGAAGAAAATAATTTCTTCTTTCAAGTCTGGAAATATCCCGTCTTCTCCCTGACTGACCAGCGTTAATGTCTTCTTTAATAACCTTGACCTACAAAAGAAGAAAAAAATATAGATTAACATGTCATTTCAGAAACTAGTAAATTATGGAATTAGGGGATACAAAAATAACATCAATCATAATAAACAATCGAAGATTTAACCAATAACGTCACAATTCACTGATCAGGAGGTCAGATAGTTAAATTAAGGTATTGCCAGTAGTTTTTGGTTGGTTTAGGTTTATGGTGTTTAACACCACTTTCAACAATATTTCAGTTATTTCGTAGTGGTCTGTTTTACATTGGTGGAGGAAACCGCAGTAGTTTCTGAGATACAGCTTGCACAAAAACTTTAACAATTCCAACACCTTTATCAACAATACAGGATTAGCTCAACAATAATGGTCTGTGATATTAAGGCATTTAGTTTTTCTGGTTGAGGAAACTAGAGTATTAAGAGAAAACCATTGAACTGTCTCAGGTCAAGGACATTTAAGTACATCTTGCTTATGAGTGAGCGAGTGGTTCTTCAATGCCAAATGAGCAATGTTTTCTGCTATATAATGTTTCAATGAGATGATAATGATGTCCACTTTGTACTAGACAAACAAGCCTAGTTAGATTTTTATAGTGCCATCTCATTGAAATAAGTCTGTAGGTAGACATGTCAATCCACTCTGACACATTATCCTGATTCTGAGCCAAACCAGTCATTGATCTTACTCCTTGATGCTGCATGTTAAGCAGAGAAGCAACAAATACAAATTCTAGTCTTTGGTTTGACCCGATCTGAACTCCAACCCATGATCTATCACACTCGAGGTGAGCATGCTAACCATTACTCCAACGATGCAATTGCTATCCTTGGAAATGAGTTTTAACTCGCAAAAGTATTGATTGGTACTGACTGCATTGGAAGGTTAAGACCCATCTATGGAATAGACAGGTGTTCCATTTTCACAGGTTAAATTCACACAGATTTTCTCACATTGGGACTTTATTCACAGGATTCCATTATATTCAGGGTTCAGATTACACAGATTTTTCCACATTGGGACTTTATTCCCAGGATTCCATTATATTCAGGGTCCAGATTACACAGGTTTTACTGTACTATAATGATCTAGGACACACCTGCCCAATACAACCATACAACAAAACAGACTCTCATTTACTTACTTAAATGATTTGACCTTTTCTTTGAACTTTAAAGCAATGTTATAAGATGTTTTAAATCCTTCCAGTGTAGACAAGAACTCCTCTATCTTCTTTTTACTAGAAACGAAAAAGTCAGAGATCAGACAAAGGTATACACACTTGAAAACTGTGATAAAAACAAAATACATGTAACAGCGACATTACAAATAATTGTATCATGGAAACCTATTGCTGTAAAGATCAGGATAAATAATATAAACATAGTTAACTGGAATAAATATGCAAGACAAAATTCCGGGCATTCAACTATTTTCAAGTAGGAGGTGATAAGCCTAAAGTAGAAGGGCAGGAATTTTTCTAGCCTTCCAAGGTCCGATAAAAGGACCCTTTCCCAATGAAAAATATTCTAAAATCATGCAAAATTCCCAAAATGTTCATTCTTACCCCTTTATTTTGATTCCCAATTTGAGCAATTTAGATTGCAAAAGATAAACCAGTACACTAAACTAAGCCATATTTTACTTTCACTTTTGACTTTTTTTCATTTTTGAAAACGGGGAAAAATGTTATTAAACTGGCAATTTGCTGTGTGCCCGGCTGCTAGGGAAAGCCCTGAAAATTTATCAATTTACAAAAATTGTAGTTGCCCAGTAACAGATCAAATTGCGTAATCCTGGCTCAAGGTCAAGTTTAATTGATACAATTTGAATACTCTTAAGGATCAAATAGGTCGAGTTTGGTACAAATTGACCCAGTTGTGTTATTTATGAAGATTTTTTTTTAAAGTTTACAGACGACAGCTAAAATGTTACTGCTGCAACATTTTTAAGCATGGTGTATTTGTTTGTATTTTGTACGATTCACAGAATATTTCTGAAGAAAATACCTTTTTTTAACCTTATCCATTAATTTACCTGTATTTTGCCTCATCAAACATTACAGCTCTGCTGTCAGGATGGTTTTTTCTCTTCTTAGAACCTAGACTGTGTATTCTACAATAGAAACATGCAATATTTACATTTTAAGTGTATGTTTACTGTCTGTGAATCTTTGTCAACTAAACTAATTCTTGTTTTTCAGTTAATTCAAAACAGCCCATTAATCTAATTTTACATTGGACAAACTCATGTAATAGTAACAATATTCATTTCTGCGTTTAATGCTGAAAATAGGGAAATTTATTATACAGATAGGTGTGAATTGTGTGAATTATGGGGATTTATCCGTGAAATAAATTCTAATATTTCACATGTGAAATATCAGTTTTTTCCCACCGGAACTACTATTGCAAAACCATAAGTGCGGTGGTTTTGTCCCTTGTTGTGTTACGGTGAATACACATGTAAACTGAAAAAATTCCGCAAAATGTTATTGACGATTTTGGCACATAACCAACATGTTGTCATATGAAGACTTCCAGTTTGAAACGTAAAGATTATACATTATTTGGCTTCGTATACGCTTCAATTGTGATCTATGTTAACTAAAATAAGCTTTAAAATGGCAGATCCTTCCAGCTGAACCCTGTAGTATCATTGCTCGTAGATTCATACGGGTGCAATGAAATATACATATAAAAAAAATATATATAAGAAATTTTGAAAGTCTATATAATATAATAAACAGTATAACTAAATCATACATTTTGAATATCAAAATAAGACCACCCGTGACCGAATACCCATTAATGATTAAACTCGTGGACGGAACAAGTTTCGCCCACTCGTTTAATCCTTATGCATACTTCGGTCACTCGTGGTCTTATTTTGATATTCAAAATCTACGATTAGTTATACTATATCTCTGAGTGAATATAGTAGTTCTCTTCTACTTGGACACAACAAGGCTAGATTTACAGAGAGTTTGATAGAACGACCGAACTACTACCACTTGGGAATCGACTAGAAAAAAATAATTGCATAATTGGATTAATCAGATGCCTGTCACCGATTCAATTTTTGAAAATAACTGAAATGTGTTGTTTGTTAAAGAAGTCTGCAATAGTCACATAATATGTTGTAAATCCTTGTACATCCATGTCAGGTGGTAATGTATGGGATTTTTTTATGAATGTAAATTCCTGACTATTAAAGAAACAAAAAAAGTTAAGGCCATGCAAAGTTAATTACTTGGTTCTCAGGCCCTTTTTTGTCAAAATTGATGAGGGAGGGCAGCATTTTTTTTATCCTTTTACTGCTGTAAAAAGTGATGAGGGAGGCATTTTTTCTTCTTCTTTTTTTTTGTGAAAAATATGGCAATGTATAAATCTTTTCATTACTTTACTGAAAATTTCAATTTTATTTCTTCCGATGGTGGCAGAAACATCACAAGTGGTTAATTTTTATGGAAACATCCAATCCGCTGGTCCCAACGTACCATTTTTTATCTCCGTAAACAATTCCAATAAGGTACAAGCTTCGGAGAAGCCCCCCTATTATGTTTCCTGGTAAAACTGGCAAACATTTGTGCCGAATTTGCACAGAAACGATTGACATTTTGTCTAAATGTCAAACGGAAACACGTTTTTTATTTATACATTGTCATAACGATGCTTTAAATCTCATTTAAGCATGATGCGCTTTAAAGCGTTTTACCGACCACGCGATATAAGAGAAAAACGGATGCGGTTCTTTTTTCCGTACGGACAGCACTACTGCATTTAAAAAATTTTGTTTGACTATTTTTGCAAAAAAATCGGCAATGCAGCGACGAATTTCCACATGCGGGCGGGCCTGAGAACCAAGAAATGAACTTTGTATGGCCTAACTGAAAATATTTTTTGCTAGGTGACAATGTAGTTGATGACTCAGCTTTTAGTGTTAAATCACTCAGAATTGTAGCTTATCATCATAAAACATGTATAACAAAATGTTGATACTTTAAATATCTTTAAGAGTCTGACTATCATGCTAGCCTCCATAACCTTGACGAGTCTATGTCCGTTTTAAGCTTTGAAAGGGATAATTGTCTGTCTCGTACAAACGTTTGCAAAAAATACATTCTAAATACAAAATCGATTTGGACAAACTGTATTTCAGGAAGTGTTCGAAATGACCGATTTTGAAAAATTAAAATCGATTGTCGTTAAAATTCAAATAATCGACCAATTTTCGATCATAATCGCTTATCGGAAAACAACTACACTTGACTTACCTATTTAATATTCGTTCTAAATCAGGAATTTTCTTCATCATGTCAATAACGTCTGCTACGACATCTTGAGATTCCATCAGATCTTCCATAGCATTCAGTCTGTCATTAATAGACTCAGGATTACACAGAGGAGCACATAGCCACTGTTTTAATAATCTTCTGCCTATAAATAGTTACGTAAAATGTATTAACTCAATATCCAATTGTATCTGTTGTTTAATTGGCTACTGCATCGGTAGATCGTGTGTGCGAGCCCTGGTGGGGTCAAACAAGACTATAAAATTAATATTTGCTGCTTTTACGCTAAGCACGCAGCTTTAAGGAGTAAAAGCCAAGTTGGAATCAGGATAATGTGTCTGAGTTCACGTCATGTGTATCTGCGGACTGTTGTTTCTGTGAGACAGCACTATGAAGATTATACTCCACGTGTTGGTCTTATCATTATTATCATCTCATCGATATGTAACTTATTCTCACCACGATGTAGTGGACAAAATTGTTCACTCTGCATTAAACACCAATCACTCACTCACTACATATATCTACTAAACATATTTTTCAATTTCTCAGTCTAGCATGTACTTCTTGTGGTTTCCAAAACGATGCACGCTCATGAAAAAACAAATATGTCAATGAGTAAGAAAGGATATGGATGGTAAATGACCATGAGAGACTATCCAACATTATACTTAAACATGAATTAAAGTAAAGGAACAGTTTGTAGTAAGAAAGGATATGGATGGTAAATGACCATGAGAGACTATCCAACATTATACTTAGACACAAATTAAAGTAAAGGAACAGTTTGTAGTAAGAAAGGATATGGATGGTAAATGATCATGAGAGACTATCCAACATTACACTTAAACATGAATTAAAGTAAAGCAACGGTGTTTTTATTACTGTTCTATACTTAGTAATGATTTAAAAAAATACAAGAAATTTCATGGTTTTTTTTATGCCATCATGAAATCTAAAAATATCTGGATAAGGCCCATGACTTTGGCAAGCTGATTTTCAAACCTACCAAATGGTGTAGAACATTGGTCAATTCTCTGTAGAAGTGTGCCTTCCAATGTGCCAGTAGAGGAATTTTCTGTAACATCGAGGTTAGACAAGGTCACACCATCTAACACCTGTAATGGAATAAAAATGTATATATCAAATTTAATGTGCACGACGAGTTTCTGTAATAACCTTCAACAGGTACGCTCAAAATCGAAAGATTGGAAAGCCAAATAATTTAAAGTTTTGGGACCAATAAAACCTAAGGGCTTACACAGGATGGCCAAAATTGGCTAAGGTCACCTATGCCTGAGGGAGGAGAACCTTAGGAATTATTTTTGAATCTTGTGATGAAATCAGCTGCAAAAGAAATTTATGTTACATTATGGGTGCTTCAAGATGCTACTTTCAACAATATTTCAGTTATATAGTGGTAGTATTTTATTGAGAGGAAACTAAAGACTACCAGAGGGAAACCACTGACCTGCCACAAGTAACTGAATAAACTTCAACAAGCACAGGACTCACAGTCATACAACTTTTGGGTACAGGGTTAGGGTTTTGGTGTTTATTGCCACTTTCAACAATATTTCAGTTATATCGTGGCGGTCAGTTTTATTAATGGAGGAAACCGGAGTACCCGGAGAAGGAGTGCACAAGTTATTGTATTTTATAAAAAATTTATTTACCATGTGTTGTTTACCAGTAAACACTGAAGATTTTTTAGATTCTGCATAATCCAAGGGAGTGTACTCTTCAAAATTCTTCATTGTTAACAGATCATTGTCCATTAAACAAAACTGAAGATACCTGAAATTCAAAATCAAGATGGCTATGAATAAAGAAATTAATTTTTAAAATAAATTACAGTGTATTTCGAAATGACTATTTCACAAAAAAAGCAATAGTTGGAAGTGATTTCTTTTTCAAACTCACGACCCCGTACATTTCTCATTACAATTTTCCCATACTTCATCCAGCTTTTCCCACCATTCCATATACAGTCTGTGCCAAAAACATTTTGACAAACTAGAAGAACAGCATTTTAGAAAATTTGTTTCTGTTTGGTTATTAAGCAAGTTTTATGCAATTTTTACTTGACTGGGGCATAGGGCTAGTGGTTTTTGGCACAGACTGCATATAAAATGAGGTTTGGCTTAAGTTGGTTCAGTTGTTGCAGAGGGGAATATTTAGATGTGAAAGTTTACTATATACGATGGATGACAAAAGCCTATATGGCCTCTGTCCAGGTGAGCTAAAATGATACATATAAAATAGAAAAAATATATTTGGACACAAGTTAAAGTCACAGAAGAGATAAATATTATTTCTAGTTTTGTGTACAAAATATTTACCAAGTAACAGCACCCAATGCTCTAACAGCCAAGTTATAATTATCTGCAGCAGTAAGACCAAGACTGTCAGCTAAGGAGAAAAGAAAAGTTATCAAACAACTGCTAAATTCATGTTCACATTGTACATTGTATGTTTGTTCGTGCAAGACCAATTACAGTATTTGTTCTTGAAGTACAATGTTAGACTGTTTTAAGGGGGCCGTTGTGGTCATGATCCAAGGTAGCTGGATTTATAACTGCCTATGCAATCAGTGCCTATCACCACTAAGGTTGTGAGTTCGAACCCTGTTACTCGATACAACATTATGTGAAGTTTGTTAGTGATTTGCAACAGGTTTTATCCAGGTACTCCGATTTCCTCCATCAATAAAACTGACAGCCACGATATAACTGAAACATTGTTGAAAGTGGCATTAAACACCAAGTTTTAGGAAGGGTTGGAATCCCATTAAGCAATTTAACATTGCCTGTGAATATCCCAATCCAGGACCTGGATTACCAGCGTCACATGTTGTGATCTGTTTTCTGTCCAGTGAGTGAAGTAGAGAATTGATTGTTTGTTTTGTTGATATTAGTGCAATTGTTTAAACTTTCTTTTCATAATGCAATACATATATTATAAGAATATCAAAACTTACAATCAGAAATCATCTTCTTTATGGTTTCTGGCCATACCAATTCGTCGTCTGCTTTGAAGTAATCTTCTTCAGCTAAGCGTTTTAATGTCTTCCCACTTTCCCAGAATTCTGATCCTGATGCCAAGAACTCTTTCAACACTGATACTAAGTTATTGTTTATCAATTGGTTGGTTTTCTGTGATGATTTCCCCCTCTCTAACATGATCTAAAATTGATTCAAATAAAAATAAAACGTAACACAACTATTATTGAAACAGCTATTGATCTTATGAAAAAAATTTGCATTTAAAATATTCTATTTGGTTTAAACATGTCTTATTGTATTATACAGGACATTCGGATTCGTCACAAATATACAATTTAGATTGCCGTTTCCGTTATTCAACAAGAGCACCGTCTCTGTATCTGATATTAAACTGCAAGCAATTTACAAAGTTATACATACTTCTAACTATGATGGGCATACAAGCAAATATGTTTGCAAGACTGGTAAATATAATCAGAAGTGTGTCTCACAAAATTTTTTTTGGGTGTGGTGTGGGATATAATCTGTTCTTGTAACACTATTTTAGTGCATATGAAATAAAAATTAAAAACAAATTTTGGGGGTGGAGGGGGGTGGTGTAAGGGGCAGCAGGAGTTGGGTTGTACGTTGGGAGTGGGTTACCCTTCTGTAATGTGTTTCCCCTTTTGATAGTGAACAGGTATTTTGGCTTTCATTTTAATGCCTATCATAGTTTATATTGAGAAAAAATGCAAGTAATAAAGGGAAATAATTCAAATAAAATTCTGGATAGAGTTATCCTCTCTTGTCAACAGAACGGGGTCAACACTTTCTACAAGTGTATTGAGTTTCAAGTTAATAGCTTTGACAGTTATTGAGAAATTTTAATTATACTAAAAAAATATCCCTAATTTCTATGTACTATGTCAAAAAAAGGGCAGATAACTCTGGATATGCAAATCACAGGGTCATCTGCTTTGTAATTGGTTCCTCTTTTGATAGTGAACAAGTATTCCAAGTTTCAAATGGATACCTTCGATAGTTTTTGAGAAATGGACTCTTGACAAAAAACTTAACCCGACCCAGATGCTGACGCCGGAGTGACGACAATAGCTCGACTTTTTTTCTTCGAAAAGACGAGCTAAAAATGCTTTATTTACTCTTATATTCGTATCTATCAACTTTAAATAGCCAAGACATAAGTCATGAATTGGTTATTAATACAAATCTATCAGGTTGCAAAGGAGTGAACAATTTTCAGGTTTAAGGTTATGGTGTTTAATGCCACTTTCAACAATATTTCAGTTATGTTGTGGCAGTCAGTTTTATTGTTGAAGGAATCCAAAGTACATGGAGAAAACCACAGACCTGCCGAAAGTCATTTTATCACGTAATGTTATTTCGAGCGAGATTCAAACTCACAACTTAAGTGGTGATAGGCAGTTGTAAATCTAACTACCAATCACAACCGCAATGGCTCCTTTCAGATATTATTATCTCAAAATAATTTCTACACATATTTCATTATTGCAACACTAAGTGTTATGTTTTCAAAATTGAAACATAGTTTCTGTTTGTCACTGAAATGCGATAAATTACATGTATGATCATTACACAATATAAAAAATGCATTTTTATCGAATTTGAAGTGTTTCATGTACCACGTGACATCTTCATCAACACTTACCTGTGCAGGTGTGTAATGAGCTATCAATGTTCTTAGTCTAGATGAATACCTGTCGTCTGTAAACTGTCCTACCTGTTAATTACATATTTGATATAATATCAGTGAGTTTACATGTACAATTAAATTTGCCCTAATATTTACAGTTTATATTTCAATCAATTCAATCAATTCTTAATAAATGGAAGATTCGACCAATTGAAGAAATTCTAATTTAAGTAATGGTGGCCTTCTTGAATGGAAAGAAGTGATGTCAGATACATTTTTTTTAAACGGACACTCTTATAGACATTTTATCAAAATTATAACCCTTATCATCTCTCCCCATTCCAAACTAGAGGCTCAACCCACTGAGTCTGTATCGCTCACCTGACAATAGAATGATACTGAAGCAAATTTCAAAGGGAGATAATCATTACCTTAACTGTTTTCTATATTTATGCATAAAAGATAATGTATTTGCACCAGGTGAGCTAAAAAATTATGAAAAAAGGGCAATAACTCCTAGACGGGTAATAAGATTTATTTCAAAACTGCAGGGCATGTAGATCTTGACAAGCTGAACATGTTTTCAGTTTACACTTAACATCTATCTCTTATAGTTTTTGAAATATAAGACGAAAAGTATTAAAATTTTAAAAATTTGATGAAAAAAAGGCAATAACTTCAAAATAGGTAATGGGATATACTTCAAAATTGCAGGGTAGGTAGATCGTGACATGCTGCACATTTTTGCAATTTAAACTTAACATCTCTCTCTTATAGTTTTTGAAATATAAAACGAAAAGTATTAAAATTTTTAAACTTTGATGAAAAAAGGGCAATAACTCAAAAATGGGTAATGGCATTTACTTCAAAATTGCAGTGTAGGTAGATCTTGACATGATGCACATTTTTGCAATTTAAACCTAACATCTATCTCTTATAGTTTTTGAAATAATGGACAAAATATATTAAAATTTTAAAAATTTGATGAAAAAAGGGCAATAACTCCAAGATGGGTACTCAGATTTACTTCAGGGTAGGTAGATCTTGCTGTGCTGATCATTTTTCCCCATGTCAGATTTTTGATATTATTAACGGTTTTTGAGTTATTACCCAAAAACCTGCAATTTTACCATATGTTCTATTTTTAGTAACAGTGGCCATGTTGGTTGGCCGAATGGAAAAAAATGAAGAAGTTTTATAGAGGATCTTACATAGATGCTTCCTGCCAAGTTTGGCTCCATTTGGCCCAGCAGTTTCAGAGGAGAAGATTTTTTTTAACATTAGCCAATCAGAAACAAGAATTGCCCTTGGTGACCATATTTGTTGGCAGAATGGGACGAAATGAAGAAACTTTATAGAGGACCTTATATAAATGTTTTCTGCCAAGTTTGGTTCCAGTTGTTTCAGAGGAGTAGATTAAAATATGAAAAAGTTAACGGACGGACGACGGACGCCAAGTGATGGCAATACCTCACATGACCCTTTGGGTCAGGTGAGCTAAAAAATACACCCAAAAACAAAACAAAAAACTTTGAATTATAGTATGTGCACTTTAATAACTGATTATTTAGTTAATGTTACCCTAAAGATACAAAATGATATTTTAGACATATTTTAATACATTAAGACCACTGTTTCAATTTTAGACTGACAAGAAATTATGGCATTGAAGTACATTTACTGTATTAAGACAGTAGTAACAATTTAGTAGATTTTTACTATTATACATACATCTAACATCTGGCCTTTGATGAGAGGGGACTACTGTCAATATATATTATCAACTTAAGGGGGTGGTGTCTCTTGAGGGGGCTATTTAGTAGTAATTTTTGTATTTTACTTAATCTGTGCATCTAACATTTGGCCTATATAGTGACACTAGAGGGGACTTATAAACTGGGGACAAATATACATTTTTATTTATCATAAACTTACATGGAATTTTCCAATAGATGTATCAACAAAGCACACACCATAGGTACTGCATCCTTCATGTCCTTCCTCCTGTGGAATATAGAAAATAATGACTAAAATTCTGGGTTGGGATCCCTTAACAGTTTAAACTCTGCCACTTTTATCATGCCTGAACAAATCTTCCATATTTCTTTTTTGTATTCAACGATTCAAGGTGCAGTATAGCATGAAAAAAAAATAACACTAAATATATTCAACAGACTTTTCTTTTAGGAAATTGTTAAGCAATCAACTGTAGAAAAATACATTGCAACTGAAAACAAAAAAATAAAAGAACCGCCTAGCGCATGAATGTGTGACGTATCCCCCCGCACTTGCATAATATTTAGTTTTATATATCTATAGAAAGCAGCCTTGCAGTCTTAATGTATAACATATTTACAAGCCACATGCAAAGATTATTCAAATCTATCCATGTTTACTAAAGTTATCATATAAACAAGACACAATTCTCAAAATTGGTGATTTTTCAACCAAAAACTAACATTTTCCCCCAAAACACTTGCTTCAAATATTTCCATGTTAGAACCAATTCAAGATAATGATAATTACAAGCTACTTGCAAAATATTATTCAAATCTATCCAGGTTTACTAAAGTTATTGCGTAAACAAGACACAATTCTCAAAATTGGTGAGTCTTCAACCAAAAACTAAAAATATTCCTTCAAAACCCTTGCTTCAAATATTTCCATGTTAGAACCCATCCAAGATAATGATAATTACAAGCCACATGCAAAACATTATTCAAATCTATCCATGTTTACTCAAGTTATCGCGTAAACAAGAAAGTGTGACGGATGGACAGACAGACGGATGCTATTACTATATCCCCTCAACGCTATCGCGGGGGGATAAATAACAAAGTTATTCACTTGATCAGTTTTAGTTATTGATATCAATAAATTTGTTTCATTGAAATAGCTTTGCACATTTTGTTGTATGTTTTTTTCCTTTCAAATTTGTATCTAATGGTTAGATCTGGTTCCGGATTTTACTTCAATGTCAACTTCCGGCTTACTCGGCAATTACTCCATTATTCATTTTTACTTGATAACATAAATTTGTTGCCATCTTCGATATATAAACATCTCAAAAACAAATATAATTAAACATAATGCAGTCTTGATATTTTGGCCTATCATATCCCTTTGCAATTTGCTATTTTTTCATTAACAATAAATTGTACTTACCTTTTCAGCAATGGCCAACAAATAATTACTTTTAGCTTCGGTGGCATCACCGTCTAGAAAACTAAATGTCTGTGTACCTTTTGTCGTTACACGGCATACTTCACGATTTACAACCTTGTCAAACTTGGTAGCCATTCTCGACACTGAAAAAATGTTATTTTATAAGTGTCATATGAGTATGATGAGCCTGGACCTTTTATAGGTCTTTCACAAACTTGATTAACAAGATGAACTGTGAGCTAATGCTCACTTATGATACCCCTGCATATATGTTCAATGTGTATAAAAATCAACAAAGTCAGCAAACAGTAAGTAGGAATCTGACGGGTCCAAAAACGCTTCCCACAATATGGCATACCTATATGAAGCTTGTAACCAAATATCAGATTTCTGCCATCAATAGTTGCTGAGAAAAATGCGACGAAAAATATCTTGGACGGACGGAAGGATGGACAGAGGTAAAACAGTATATCCCTCCCTCCCCCCCGGTGGAGCGGGGGTATAAATACTAAAGGCTTGTTTTTCTGCCTGTTTCTAAGAACAAATAAATTTTGTATTTTCCGACAATGTAAATATATTGTATATTGTATATGTAAGCTAGCAAAACAATTACCTTTAATATAATCGCAAAAATTAATCTTTTTTGATGGAAAAGATATGGATGTGAATGAACATGAGACTCTCCAAAATTACACTTTGTCTAAAATTAAAGTAAAGGAACAGCTTGTAGTAAGAAAGGATATTGATGTAAGGGATCATAGATTAATTCTAACCAGGATGCTTGCAGGATCCTGGCAGCAGGCTGCCAGAGTTTAGAAGTCCTCTTATCAGACATTAAATGTCATGTCTACCAATTAATCACAAACAGTAGCAATGATTTAATATTCAGGATGTATCAGCATTTACAAGCATTTTGAATCACTATCTGTTTAATGTTAGAAATGAAGTCTTAATTACAATCTTGAGTGTATATTCTCTGAGGTAGAAGACTATTAGTCATTAGAATGACAGTACTGTCTCTTCATCTTAATATATAAGTTTTAACAGATTAAGATAATGTTTTTATATTTCAATGC
>MJUT01050390.1:410960-430519 GCA_002080005.1 Gigantidas platifrons | reverse complement strand
GTTATGGCGGACAAGTAACAATTTTCAAATACGAAACCGGTCTTGAAGATAGAAACAGGTTTGTAACACTTATTTCATATCACCATTACTTAGAAATTGTTGGGAATAATAAGTTATGACCAGATATGCAAAAAGAAAGTTGAAATATTCCCGGAACGAAATTTGTAATTTGCTCCCATACGTTGAATGAGATCGATTCGTAACCCTAAATGGAGCACAAGCGGAATGAGGGTTACGTTATCGTATCTAGGTAATCATCATGCACAATACAAGGAACAATAATAATTTCTTTTTTTTTTAATTCAGCCAATCATAAAATACTTTTCCCCATGGTGGCCATATAATTTATTGTTGAAAGGAAGCGAACAAAAGAACCTTTTGATGACTCATGTAAAGTGTTGGATCAATCAACCTTGGGGTAGATATAACGACATTACTCCTAGATCATACTTACAGGTACATGTACTTACATGTCCGTTTCTGGGCGCTGGTCGTCGACCACTATGCTCAGTTCCTTCTCTTCATTACTCCCAGATCATACTTACAGGTCCGTTTCTGGGCGCCGGCCGTCGACCACTATGCTCAGTTCCTTCTCTTCATTACTCCCAGATCATACTTACAGGTCCGTTTCTGTGCGCTGGCCACCGACCACTATGCTCAGTTCCTTCATTACTCCCAGATCATACTTACAGGTCCGTTTCTGGGCGCTGGCCGTCGACCACTATGCCCAGTTCCTTCTCTTCATTACTCCCAGATCATACTTACAGGTCCGTTTCTGGGCGCTGACCGTCGACCACTATGCCCAGTTCCTTCTCTTCATTACTCCCAGATCATACTTACAGGTCCGTTTCTGGGCGCTGACCGTCGACCACTATGCTCAGTTCCTTCTCTTCATTACTTCCAGATCATACTTACAGGTCCGTTTCTGGGCGCTGGCCGTCGACCACTATGCTCAGTTCCTTCTCTTCATTACTCACAGATCACACTTACAGGTCCGTTTCTGGGCGCTGGCTGTCGACCACTATGCTCAGTTCCTTCTCTTCATTATTCCAGATCATACTTACATGTCCGTTTCTGGGCGCTGGCCGTCGACCACTATGCTCAGTTCCTTCTCCGGTTGTGAGGCTGGATTCGTAGTAGTATAGCAAATACTGCTCCTTCCAGTAATCGTCTAGCCTGTGTTCGAAGATTTTCGTATCTTTGGCACTTATGACGTTTTCAGGTAGACTGTTCCGGGTGTTTACAGGGGCGGATCCAGGATTTCAAGTTAGGGGGGCGCACTTAAAATTTTTGGGGTATTTCGTGTGAAAAATCACGATTTTACGCAAAAAAATCATATTTTCTCCAATTTTAGGGGGTGGGGGTTAGCGCGCGCCGTGTGACCCCCCTGGACCCGCCCTTGGTTTATTATTCTTTTAGTGACAAAATTCTTTCTTATGTCTTTGTTGGATCTATGCTGGTATAACATTTTACTATGACCTCTAGTTCTGATATCCTTGTGTATTTCTAGCAGAGACGGTACGGCAGTGTCGGTAGAAACCTGATGATAATTTAAACGCTTCAATCATATCCCCTCTCGTCCTCCTATAGGCTAAAGTTGGTAGTTTGAGTTTCCTTAGACGATTTTCATATGTCATACTAGTATCTTTTAACCCTGGTATCAATTTGGTTGCTCTATTTTTCTGAAAATCGCAATGTTTTTATTTGAAATAGATAAACATGTGAAAGTTTATGGCGGACGAACACTAAGTAATTATAACAAAACAGGTTATTCAGTTAAAAGTTTGAATCACAATGATTCATAGCTGTTTTCACCTTTTCTCACTTTTAGTGTATGTTAATCTTTGAACATCAGGTTAGGGCTTAAACTCCATAGGCTATTTCTTCATTGTGCATATTTGAATCTGCATATCACAATGATGATTCAAGCCAGTTATCCTAGTATATATTGCCATTACTGGTTTTCAAGGAAATTATTTTTGTTAACATTTTGTTTATTTCATTATTGCTTAAGTTTAGACCTCAAGGAGTCAGACCAGAGATACTTGTAGCAATTTAAAATGACAGTCCAGAAGACTTTTCTGAAAATTGTAGTGAGTCCCACATGCACATTTGTAAGAATCTAAAATTTGAAAACTTTGGCGAGTCCCAGCTGAAAAATGGCGAATCCAAGACTCATCAAGTTGAGTTGCAAGGATCTATGGGTACGACCTCGCAGAACTTGGGGTTCTTCATTTCTAGATCATTGAATCTCAAATTCACAAGGATAATTCATGCCAAATTTCAATTATATTTCCATAGCTGGTTCATTAGATACTGCTTTTCTCTTTTTAGCCCACCTTGCCAAATGCAATGTGAGCTTTTGCCATCACTTAGCGTCCGTTAACTTTTTGCATCTTAATATTCTCCTCTGAAACCTCTCAGCCAAATGAACTGAAACTTGGTAGGAAGCATCTATGGAAGGTTCTCTCCAAAGATTGCTAATTTCTGTCCCGATCTATTAACAAACATGGCCGCCACAGGCAATTCTTGTTTCTGATTGGCCGATTTTTAAAATCTTCTCCTCCGAAACCGCTTGGTCAAATGAACCGAAACTTAGTAGGAAGCATCTATGGCAGGTCCTCTATGAAGATTGCTCATTTCATCCCGATCCGTTAACAAACATGGACGCCACAGGTAATTCTTGTTTCTGATTGGCCGATTTTTAAAAATCTTCTCCTCCGAAACCGCTTGGCCAAATGAACCAAAACTTGGTAGGAAGCATCTATGGAAGGTCCTCGATAAAAATTGCTCATTTCATCCCGATCTGTTAACAAACATAGCCGCCACAGGCAATTATTGTTTCTGGTACCATGGTTCATTTCTAAAAAAAATCTTCTTCATTGTAGTGAACTGTTAAAAGGGAGATAACTCTTGCATTAAACGATTAAAAGAAAGATAACTTGCCATTATCTTCCTTAGAAATTAACTAATGCTGATAAAGTGCAACATGATTATACTATACATTACAGTCATGTAGGTATTCACGTATAGAAATGGGACAGAGAGCTTCTTCGGCTTGAAGGGGCATCCGTCGGTTGTGCAGTATGTATAAATTCACAACCAACCCGTCCTTCGGATGAGACGTCAATAAAACTGAGGTCCCGTGTTGAGAGATTGCCACCCTCTTCGCACGTTAAAGAACCCAGTGCAACAGCTCATGAGCATTATACTCATAATGAGTGTTCCATAGGAAACCTGTTGCACTGGCTAAATTCTCCGTCCCTACCCATCACCTTTACTTGTTTCGAGTCCCGTGGCGTTTAAATATTTATTTGCCCATTGGCTTATCCGTCCCCCGTTTTCAACCTACATATTGATTTATTGTAGACATGTTCTCGTCCTGAATATAGCTGAAAAATTGCTCGCTGGACTTTAAACATCAATCAATCATTTAATATTCTTTTTAGTTAACCGTGCCAAAGGCAATGTGGGGTTTTGGCATCACTTGGCATCTATCATCTGTTGACTTTTCACATTTTAATCTTCTCCTCTGAAACCCATCAGCCAAATGAACTGAAACTTAGTAGGAAGCATCTATGGAAGGTCATCTCTAAAGAGTGCACACTTTGTTATGATCCATTACCAAACATGGCCCTCCACAGGCAATTCTTGTTTCTGATTGGCCAATTTTTAAAAATCTCCTCCTCTGAAATTGCTTGGCCAAATTAACCAAAACATGGCAGGAAGCATCTATGGAATGTCCTCTATGAAGATTGCTCATTTCGTCTCGATTGGTTAACAAACATGGCCACCACAGGCAATTCTTGTTTCTGATTGGTCGATAACTAAAAGATCTTCTCCTCTGAAACTGCCTAGCCAAATGAACCGAAACTCAGTAGGAAACATCTACATGTATGGAAGGTTGTGTATTAAGTTTCCTCAAAGCAGTCAGGGCTGTGGTGGTCATGATCGTATGGTAATTGGATTTAGAATAACCTATGCAATCAGTGCCCATCAACGATAAAACTGACTGGATCGATATAATTGAAATAATGTTGAAAGCGTGGTTAAACACCATAACTCTCTCCATTGCAGTCTATGTTAATCCCTTGACCCTATAAAGCTTTTGGTCTACATATATTTGAATCTGCATAAGGAGCCCTCGTGATCGTATGTCTAGTTGGATTTACAACAATCAATGCAATCCGTGCCTTTCACCACTACAATTTTTTGTAAAGCTCTGAGTTTGAATCCTGCTCATGGTGAGAGGTACCTGATACAATATTATGTGGTAAATTTTGTCAGTGACTTGTGGCAGGTCTGTGGTATCATCCACCAATAAAATTGAAATATTGTTGAAAGTGGCGTTAAACACGATAATCCTAACCACTGAATCTACATACCACAATTATGTGGCCCGCCAGGTTTCAGGTCTACTACCTTCATTTTTGTTAAAGCTTGAATCTACAAATTTCAATGATCATGCAAATCATTTACATGAAAAATGTACAATTGCATTTTCATTACTTGTACATGTACTTCAGAAAATAATATATATTTTTTTTAATTATAGCAAGTTCAACTAATTAAGGAACCTCAGAGTTAACTCTGGTGCTTTCATTTGTACCAGATTGAATCTCCATTTTGAAAGAAGGGGTAACCAGATAATAAGATGGGGACTACTTTATATTGAAATGAAATGTCCACCATGCTGCATTATTTAAATTTATTTTGGTTGTGTGTTTTGAGGAAAACAAGATTTTCAAGTAATAAAAATATATTTCAATTCATAGCAGAAACCACAACTTTACAATCTCATAACAAATTCATACTAAACTAAACAAGTTATTTAAAAAGAAAACTAAAAAGAAAAACTAAATTACATCATAACATTCATAACATGCATATACTGTATTTAAAAATAAGAAAGGATTATGTAAAATCATATTTTAAACTGCTGTTAAATCTAAGATCTAATAAATTATCCCACTTTACTTTAATTTGTCTAGTAAATTATCTCCCTTTATCACAATTTGATTGATTGATTGTGTTTAATGCCACTTTCAGCAATATTTCAGCTATATCATGGCTACCAGTTTTAGTGGTGGAAGAAGCCAGAGTACCCAGAGAGAACCACCGACCATGGGCAAGCAACTGGTAAACTTTATCACTTGCGGCTGCAAGTCGAGTGCACCCTTTATTTGTAATTTATAAAGTCGGGTGTGAACCCACGCTGTATTGGTGATAGGCTTGTATGAGTTGTTAGGTAATCCAACTACATAACTCATTGAGCCACTCAGGCCCTTATTACAATTTGTCAACTATATTACAACAAGTATAAAAAAATCAACAAAAATCAATTTCAAGAATTAACAATTAACTTTTTAAGTCATTTTTTTCAGTACAAGTAACACTAAACAAAGATATAATTTATGAAACCTGTAACCTCTGACAATCTTCAACTTGTCGAAGGGGGTTAGTATTTGGTAGAAGAAGGATACAATAATAAACAAACATCTTAGTGTTGTAGATAGTAATCAACTGAACACTCACATGAGCATGTAGCGCTCCCCTGGTAAAGACGATGTATTTTACTTTTAAAAAAAATAAATAAATTTGCCCTTTTAATTTCCCTTATAGACGTGCACCTAATGGGAAATAATTTCATATGAATGAAATCTGAATCTCCTATCACAAGGGATCATACACTTGAATTTGCCAAGATTGGTTGAATCAGTTATCATGTGCAGTTTTACAAGAGATGATTAAAATTTGAAAAAAGTTAATGGCAGACAACGTAAGGTAATTGATACTAAAACTTGTCTTTTGTCCAGGTGAGTTAATAACTAGTAATATCATAATATGAACTAACATGATTGTACATGTAGCTTAACTTATTTCAATTAATAAATTTACTTCAATGAAACAAAAACAAAAAAATTCAAATTAAAATGGGCTCATCCTGAGTATCATAAGGTTATTCATGAACATTTTGGGCTCAATTAAAAAAAATTCAAATTTATAGTTTCTAATAATATATTTGTTCATTTTAAAGGAAGTTAGACTGTACATGCATGTGGACTACAAGTCTGTGTGTTATACACATGATTTTTGCATCTCATAAATATTTTTCATTACCAACTGAAGACCAGTTTCTTCCATTTCCTTCATTTTGGAACCAAGGCATTGGAAAAATGAAGTTCAAGATCCAGAATGGACCAAAAATAGATCGGAGATGCGTTGAAATCTTTGATTGATAAGTCTTCTTGCCTTTGACTAATTCATAGCTTGTTTGTCCATTCTTTATCAATACAAACTGCCATGAAACGAAGAAAATTGATGCTATTAATGTCGTTACGTTAAAATAAAACACCATGATATGAAGGAACATCGTAAAACTTGTATTACCGAATACCCAGACTCCGAGAGCATACGGCAAAAAGTACTTGAAAAATTCTGGTCCAAGAAAAGTTACGTAGTGTGCGCTGAGATATTGAATCATGAAATATGCAGAAGTTGCACAAAACAACAAACAATGAAATGCACAACAAATAAAGTAACGTTGGTTGAAAAACCCTATACAACATCCTACTAAATAACAATGATGATCACGCTTCAATACACACATATTACACAAAGGACAATGATGGGTCCGTGGAGGTACATCCATATCACATTTCTTACATTTCTTCCAGTCCTCTTGTGAAGTCCCTGTGTGGTATGGGAGATCTCTAGGAGTACAATGAATGGATTTCGCTGCTCCGTACCACATCAATACATAATTAGCCAGAAAGTTTATGTATAAATAAACCATGAACCAACGAAAAAATGACGAGTGATCTTCTGACTGTCCTCTTTCATAGGTAAATGGAATATTAACAAACAATGTGAGGATAAACAAAATCAACGAGTAAATTAAAGAGTAAGAGATTCCAACATAGTTCAAAGCACGAAGCTGTATCTGTCTGGTTTGACTAAGTTCCATACTAGAACTTTTTGACAATGTCTGTACCTCTTTAAACAGTTTTCTGATAGTATCAATAACACCGATCGTTGGAAACATTGTAGAAAATCTCTTGTGATCCAATAATATGTAGTACACCTGAAGTCTTGAAGAGACGAAATAGTTTACTAAGAAATGTTCATTAATTTCAGGTAAATTGTCTATTTTTATTCGTTTTCAGATTTAAATCTGTCAAACTGATTCAATATACTTTCACCCTGATCTCTCCTTCTCAAGACCTTCAGTAAACTCTGAAAATACATAAATATATAGATTAATAATTAAAAAAAGTACATTTGCATATTAAATAATAATAAAAATAATTTTGGGCACATAAAGACATGATCTTGAGGCTATCAAAATAAAAAATACATGTCAGCTCAATATAATTAAAATAAATGTAGATCTTGCACTTGCTAATTTATTTTTGTTTCCCAAGCAAAAAAAACAATAGAGAGGAAGAAGAAAATGTAAGAGTTTATGAAAAACAGATGCAAAGTACACGTTACCTCAACCTAATTAATTTAAAAAATTCAGTTTGACATTTTTTCTCCCAATACCTCATATGACCCAGGGAAGCTAAAACAAATGATTACCCGAGTCAAATATAGTTTTGGTTAAGAACAATAATTTTTTTTTTTATTACAAAAGTGACCAATTTCATTTATAATAAAGCCAAAAAATATTTACTTGTCAAAACAATCCAGGAGATAAAAAAGATATTTGTTAATACCAATCAACACTCTTATCAACGTTTTATAAACAATCACCAGTTTAATAAAATAGCAATAATGTTGTCATCCAAAAGACTTGTGCAATTCGTCGTCCCATTTGTTAAAAAGTCTTCGTCACTGAAGAAAGTGGACCTGATCTCTGCATAAAACTATTGTTCATGTCCATGTATATTATATTGTGAATTATTGATGTTTATTTGACAATTGTTGTCTTTTCTTCTGAAATATAATTTTCATTGTATTGTGTTGTATACCCGATATACAAATGTATTATAATATCTTCTCTTGTGTAAAATATTTTCTATGTTTCCCTTGACAATATATGCATTTTTCTTATTCAGATATATACTTTGTACATTGTAGTTTATATAACAGGGTAGTTCAACCATAAGTAGGACACCTTCATTTATTATTAGAGTCACAGACTGTATGGTAAACATTTAATGCAAAAAAATCGTACATCTTGCAATTCTCACTTAACCCACGAGAGAAAAACCTGATATATAATTGGCATATAGGCGAAGATAAAATACCGTCATCGGATAACTGTTGTCATCTGGGTATAGAAATGAACTCTCGCTTTAGAGCCGCAGAAAGAACAACTAATGCTTGTAGAAAAGGTCGAAATGCCTTTTTTTCCATTAATGGTATCATGTCTAACTCAACAAAACCATGCGTGTTAGTCAAATTATATAAATCTGTTGTCTTACCCACTGTCTTATACGGCTGTGAAATGTGGAACAATTTAAAATCAGTAGACTTAACGAACCTTAATATATTCCAACATTTTATTGTAAAAAGATTTCAAAATCTAAGAACTTGTACACGGTCTGACATGTGCCAAAGCTTACTTGGAATCCATCCTATTTCATCCTCCATTGACACAAGGAAACTGTTATTTTTACAGAAACTATGTCCTCTAGATGATAATTTCCTAACAAAAAGAATATTTATGACCAGGTTATTCTCGTATTTTGCTGACAACTCTCCAAAACATTTCGGATTTATTCCAGATATTATTGGAATTTTATACCACTATGAACTGAGTGATTATCTGGTAGAATACTTACTCCAAGGGATTTTCCCTCCAAAACAGTTATGGAAATCTATCGTTTAAAGTGCTGTAAATGAAACACACTCGAACGAGTGGTCATTACGTATATCGTCTGACAATGATTTCTTTCGATTTAGAAACATTCATAGATCTGTTGAACTTGCTAATGTATGGAAATATTCGAAATCTTCAAGAGATATAAAAAATTCTTTTTTTATTGTGAAACTTATGACTGACATCCCAAAAAACACGGAAAGCATATGTGTCGTATGTAACAGATATTTTTCTGACATATTTGTTCATATCTGTTGTAGCTGTCCAAGTACCCAATTCCTACAGGAAGCTTGGTGGGATATGATGATTGAACATTTGAATCTTGACTTATATGTTGAAATAAGCCAATACGACAATGAGTAAAGATACCAAATCTTACTTGGGAAAAAACCTAGAACTAACATTGATGAACTTGACTATGAGAGATTTCTAAGGTTGTGTCATTGCCATCTTATATACTGCATTACCGAATATAACCGTGTTGTAAGCTCCTTGACATTCCGAAAATCTATTACATGACATATCAGTGTATTTATATACTTTTGTACTACATAGTATACTACATAGACTGAAATAGCACTTACTTATTTATTATTTATTTGTATTTTGTAATTTTTCTTATAGCTAGTTATAATATGCCAAATCTTGTAAATATTTCTAACAGTTTGATATTTTAAAGATTCGTTTCAATTTCAATTTTCAATTTGTAATAATGTCCTGCATACTATTATTATATATATGGTCAGTTACTTTGTATTTATATACTGTAAATATTACTATTATTAATTATTGTGAATTGTTTACCGTAATCACATATTTCATTGTAATCTCATTTATGAGGAAATGAAGAAATGAATGAATATGACCCAGGGAAGCTAAAACAAATGATTACCCGAGTCAAATATAGTTTTGGTTAAGAACAATAATCTTTTTTTTTTATTACAAAAGTGACCAATTTCATTTATAATTCAGCCAAAAAATATTTACTTGTCAAAACAATCCAGGAGATAAAAGATATTTGTTAATACCAATCAACACTCTTATCAACGTTTTACAAACAATCACCAGTTTAATAAAATAGCAATAATGTTGTCATCCAAAAGACTTGTGCAATTCGTTGTCCCATTTGTTAAAAAGTCTTCGTCACTGAAGAAAGTGGACCTGATCTCTGCATAAAACTATTGTTCATGTCCATGTATATTATATTGTGAATTATTGATGTTTATTTGACAATTGTTGTCTTTTCTTCTGAAATATAATTTTCATTGTATTGTGTTGTATACCCGATATACAAATGTATTATAATATCTTCTCTTGTGTAAAATATTTTCTATGTTTCCCTTGACAATATATGCATTTTTCTTATTCAGATATATACTTTGTACATTGTAGTTTATATAACAGGGTAGTTCAACCATAAGTAGGACACCTTCATTTATTATTAGAGTCACAGACTGTATGGTAAACATGTATTTGCGTTCAGAGAAAGCTGCATTGACATGATAATGTTACAACATTTGTATGTTAGTATCACTATGTGGACATTTCCTTATGATGTCACACAGGTAATCATTTCACATGAAAATTAATATGCATAATAATATATCCACAGCTGATCTTGTGACAATACAGTGCTGTATTCTAAGTAGGTGGGAGTTTGCTTTAGCAGACAATGCTTACATTAAAAACAGAACCAATATTGGTACACAGACTTACAATACTTATCAGTAGCCGAGTTCAGTAATTGTGTACATTTTGTTTGGACAAGTTTAGTCCGAGATTCCTCTGCCGTCTGATGGCTTTTTATTCAACTTGCTGGAGCCGTGGGACGTCAGAGCGCTCTCTGTAAGGAAAACAGCGGATTTGCCGTTCCAACTCTGGGTCGGCACATTTCCACGTTTCGTGGCTATCAGATTTTATTTTCTATCCGAAACCCTTATATAAATCGCTTCACCAATCATTTTTCTATTCATTCATAACCCAGAGTTGGAGCTACAAATCCGCTGTTTTCCTTATGGAGAGTGTTCCGACGTCCCATGGCTCCAGCAAGTCGAACAAAAAGCTGTCGGACGGTAAAGGAATCTCGGACTAGGACAATATTTCTATGCGATATTTGTAGAGATACGACTTTAAAGTGAGCTAAGTAAAATTTCGCTGTTAACCTTCTTGGTTAATCTTGTTGAGATTAGGATTCCGAACTGACCGATAATCCTAATCTCAACGAGATTACTTCCTGCCATAATTGGTCATATAGACATTTGGGTCATTACGTGCGGTGATAGATACCATTCAGTCTGTATCGCACTGACGACTGAGCAGTGAGTGAGGCTGTGTTGTGGATCGTGTGAATGGTGTGGGAATATTTTATTAATCTAGTATTCTTAGTAAATTCTTAGTCCTTATTGAAGAAGTTGGTGGTGGGTTAATGCTACTGTACATACGTTAATTTCTAAATTAAGATAGAAAATTCACAATCCCTCGGGAGTGGCCCTCAGATAGGGCGAAACTACCAGACAGTAAACAGTTACTCTTAGGGTGTATTTCTTTCGTATGTTCGGGATGTGCCGAACATGTTCTAGCGAATGAAGTGGTACGGAACAATCTGCGCGAACAAACAGAACAGTGTGCGGAGTGTACCACATTTTAAGGTGGTGCAGAAGGAATCAAGATGGCGGAATCGACTATCTTATTTTTTTTACATAGAATTTGTTTATACCTTACTCATTTTCCTAAAATTACGCAATACAAAAGAAATGCGTAGATTTTTTAGGGGGAGGAGGGACTTTGTAAATTGTGAATACAGTCCCCTATAGTTTTATAAATCAATCATTTTGGTGCAAATTTGATTCCTGGGAAAACACAGGAGGTTCTTAACGTGAAGGTCCATTTCGCTCCCTCTTTATTCAATTAATTTTTAAGAAAAAAATATTTGGTTTGCAGCACCACTGTCCCTGATGGATTTATGGGTTTCAAATTATTTTTAAAACCATACAAAATATGCCAGATAGATGTAAATTTACGCAAACAAGTTTTTCCTCGATACGCTCGGTAATAATCTTTTGATTCACGCCCCTCAATTAAAATCTCAGATCTGCCCTTTTCAAATCTGCTTTATCGGTACCTAACCTCTTTTACGTTAAAACACTCTATGAAAATTATATAATATAACGATTACATGTATCCGTCATTTATTGTTCGTTCAGTTTGCACATCTATTTTATTGATAAAACGTCAAGCTCCGGTGATAATATTATAATTAAAGGTTAAATTACGTGGAAGCAGCAACTATGGTTACAGTAACTACTGATTCTTCCAAATTCATCTCATCATCGTCGTCATTCATTGCTGACAGAAATAACAGAGTTAACTTATCCACCATATTGTTTGTCCAAAAAGTTCTAAACCACTTCACTGACCAAGGTAGTCCGAGATTCCTCTGCCGTTCAACGACTATTCACATCTTGCTGTTGTCGTTGAACGTCAGAGCGCTCTCCATAATGAAAACAGCAGATTTTTCTCCCCATCTCAGCCGTGGCACATTTCCACGTTTTGTGGCTGTCAGATTTTATTTTCTATACAAAACCCTAATATATATCGCTTCACCAATCATTTTTCTATCCATTCACAACCATCTTACCCTCAGAAATTGGTGTTACACTCCATTACAGCACAATTTCCCCCAGACCATATGATTTCGTCATTTTGAACACTGACATTTTGAAATATTTGTCATGTGACTTCGAGAGAACTACGATTACCGCAATGTATCATGGGAGATGATTTGCATATATGATCTGACCATGTCCAAAATAGGGGGAAACGTAAGATATGCTCTTTCCGAAGACCGCGGATAACACTGCCAAATGAATCTTTTCTATCCAACATATTTTGTATTATTTCATTTTGCTCTGATTTGAGCTGTAGATGGAACTGTTTGTCCTGCAGAATACGCTTTATATCGTTTTGTATGTTTGTTTACGTATGCTAATTTGGTGCACTGTATTTAGTATCTCCCATCATGCATTGCTGTCATCTTTCAGTTAGTATCGCGAGATCACGTTAAAAAAATGGCAGTGAAATGACCAAATCATCGGGTGTAAGGAAAAAACGTGCTGTAATCGAGTGTAACACCACTCTCTGAGGGTAAGATGGTTATGAATGAATAGAAAAATGATTGGTGAAGCGATATATATTAGGGTTTTGGATAGAAAATAAAATCCGATAGCCACAAAACGTGGAAATGTGCTACAGTTGAGATGGGGAGAAAAATCCACTGTTTTCATTATGGAGAGCGCTCTGACGTTCAACAACAACAGCAAGATGTAAATAGTCGTCGAACGGCAGAGGATTCTCGGACTATGACCAAGGTCACATCGAATGTTTGGAACATGTTCGGAACAGTCCAAAGAAATACACCCTTAGACTTTTTTAGTCTTATACTCTTTAATAGCTTGTGACATGCCTATATTACTTTAAACTTTACAAGACGGAAGAGATATATTTTGTCTTGTTTTTTTATTTGCAGATTACTTTGTTCCAATTGTATTATTACTTTTTATCTTGCATGTTCTAAAGTTACCAAAATGGGTTTGTTTATACAAGTCCAGGAAGTTAATTGACCATTTGACACATGCGCACTTCTGATTTCCGTTTCAAACATTCCAGAAAATTTACAAGACGCACTTCAATGCAACTTTTATGGATTCTTTGTTCATATCTCAAAATTTAGAGAGTAAATATTTGTATTACATCAATTAATTAAAACACAAACATGTAGAATTTCAGAAACCTGTGCACGTTCGTATAAAAAGTATCATTTTTGTTCTTTGGGGGGGAAATGGCGGAAGATCGGCGTGCCGTTTCGCCATTTTAAAATCTGGGTTTTGAAATTTTGTTTCACCAAGTAAACAAACCCACGTGGAAACTTTTGACAGTTTTCATTTCACAGTTCTTAATTTGTGAATTATGAATTGGTAAATGCTTGCATTCCAATAGGCAATACCAAGAATGGCAGATATTGACCCCTCTATTTAACAATGCAGATACAGATACAAATTTTATTTTAAGTCGGAAGTATAAAAACATAATACTTAAGCTCATAAATTAAATGTATCTAAATACTGCAGTGATGGTATACTAATTAATGTGGTAGAAAAACATATTGAATATTGCCTTGGAAAAAAATGTTGTTGTCTGTAAACTGAAACAGAATTTAAGAAGTTTGTTAACCATTTTGATTATGCACAAAAATCAAGACTGAAAAGCAATAAAAATAATGAATTTTGTGCTTAAATATTTGTAATAAATC
This sequence comes from Gigantidas platifrons, assembly GCA_002080005.1. Lineage (NCBI taxonomy): Eukaryota > Metazoa > Mollusca > Bivalvia > Mytilida > Modiolidae > Gigantidas > Gigantidas platifrons. The sequence goes on along the minus strand of MJUT01050390.1, from coordinate 416,384 downwards.
ATTTAATACAATATTATCTGGTTTGGAGACTATTCTGATGTATTTTGACATTTTTCACAAATCGATTCTTATACATGTATTTGATCTGAAGTGTACTCTCGAAGCTAACATACGACATATTATTGTCTTTACTATGTCTATGACATCACTTCTACAAATGATGCTCAGGGGCTTGAATCGGTTTCATAGAGGTCACACGGCCTATATACCCCTGTGAAATGATGTGATTTATTTCCTCATGTACATTTACATTGAACAGAATTTAAATTTATGCTGGTTTTTGACCAATCAAGTCAATTAGCTAATCTTATTGAGATTAGGCTTCCGAAGAAATTTTCTGTCTGTTTCTCCATCCTTGTCTCATCACAAGCCCTATCAAAGGTATTCTGGAAATTTAAAATGCAAGTCAAATCGCCCCACTGCAAAATCGCCCCCACATAAATTAAAATCACCCCCATCAATTAATGTAATGAAGGAATTAATTTGATTATAAAACTGAGCTATGTACAATAATTTTGCCCGCTATGTTTATCAGACCTGATTTTCATCCACTTTTTTTTCCCGGATTTTACCGTTTTAACATTACGATTCCTTTTTTATAGTATAAATTCAATACTTCCGATTTTGCCGATTTCCGCTTTTTTGTTGTCCTCATGAGAGATCCGACCGAACGTGATTACATCATTTTAATTGCTTTTATAAGGTAGTTAACTTGAGATCTGAATATTTTCATATTTTATATTATTGTTTGTAAATCAGTTTGATAATCTTAATGCATAATAATTCTATTCTAACTAGAATTTATCAATAACTCGTAATCCGATTGGATATCGTCACTTATTCTACGTCATTCAAAAGGAATTTATAAATCGATATTTCCGTTTACCAGACTACTTTTCCCCCCGATCATTCCACACGTATAAATCTACGAGCAATGATACTAACAAGGATCTGCCATCTTGAAAATGTGAAATTCTACATGTCATATTTACAACAATACACAAAAATATTTAAAAAGCTTACCTTGAACACTTATTTTAGTTAAATTGTATCAAACTTGAAGCGTACACGAAGCCAAATAACGTCTAATCTTTACGTTTCAAACTGGAAGTCTTCATATGAAGCCAATGACGTCATGTTGGTTATGTTCCAAAGTCGTGAATAACATTTCGCAGATTTTTGTTCAGTTTACAATCATGTGTATTGTATGTCCATTGTTTGAGACTCTCCTTGGTTATTTCTTTAATAGTATTTAGCGTAGAAAAGAAACACGATGTCCAAGAATAAGAATTATCAGGATTAAACACTGTGTTTTTAGGAAATTATGTATGTATAAACTCCGGCAGCTCACTCACAAACTTTACATAAAGTCCTTCGGACTTTATTCAGTTTGTGAGTGAGTTGCCGGAGTTTATACATTGATAATTTCCTAAAAAACAGTGTTTAATCCTATACTATCTTTCATATTTTGTGTATCTTTGACCTTGAAAATCAATACCGGTAGGGTTCCAGATTCTCTTAAGTTCTAAGTATGTACCAAGTTTGGTCAAAATCCATTGGAGGATGTTATGCGGTAAAAATAAGACCCTATGACCTTGAAAATCAAAAGGGTTCCAGATTCTCTTAAGGACTAGGTATGTAGCAAGTTTGGTCAAAATCCATTGAAGGATGTTGACTCTATAGAGTGTTCACAAGGATGTTATGTGGTAAAAATTTGACCCCTTGACTTTGACCTTGAAAATCAATAGGGTTCCAGATTCTCTTAAGGACTAAGTATGTACCAAGTTTGGTCAAAATCCATTGAAGGATGTTGATTCTAGAGTGTTCACAAGGATGTTACGGAAGGACGGACGGTATGTAGGTAGTGTTACTATATCCCTTCGCAACTTCGTTGGCGAGGGGATAATACAAAATGTAACTATTATTATTTTTTTTAATGTGGGGGCAATTTTGCAGTGGGGCGATTTGACCATCTAACTTCCGATGCATATTTTGGAATGGACTGATTGTGTCACACTAAGTGCAGATAAGCTGTGATATACAGACACATTTTCTAGTTCAAATCTGTAAAAATAGTTATATTTTCTTACCTTTTACAGCATCTATCATGTAAAATAATCCAAATCCACTTCGAACTATCCATCATTTTATTGAAATCAAGAACTACACCCCATTATCAAAATCATGACGTATTTTGTCATAGCCTGTTTCTAGATTAAAAGTTGATGTCAAATATTTATTGTATATAATGCAAGCATGTCCTTTATGGGCTGTTGATTGGTTCTGATAAAATATTTATAACAACATAAAACAAAGTTCAAGCCATGTATATTGTTTTTTTTTAAATTATTATGAAATAGTTGATATCGACTTCTAATGAAGCTCATCAATTAGTTATATAGTATAATTATTTGTCTTTTTCTTGCAGGTCTATAGCTAATATATACAGAACTATGATGGAAGTACAACTTGAAGGTGCATGTATGTATTATTATTACATACTTAGTTAAAATAAAGGCATTTTTGTATGACCAATATGACCGGAAGTAAACTGTCCATATTTTCACACCCTGGGAAAATAACCGGTTATTAGGTGCCCCTCGTGCGTTTCAGACAAAATAAACAACTTCCGGTGTTTACGTCTGCAGATGTCGGAAGTATATAATAAATAGTTTAATACATGGGCATTTCCATATTGGCCTGGTTATCATCCCTCGACCCATATTGGCCCTTGACTTCGTCTCAAGCCAATTTGGGTGTTTCAGGCTGATAACCAGGCCAATATGGAAATGCCCATGTATTAATCTGTATTTATCAAGATTATAACATTATTGAGTCCCAAAATCCATGAATAAATATACATATGTTCCAGAAAAACGGGAGACTTTGGTATAAGTGACTTGCGACAGATCTGTGGTTTTCTCTGGGAATGCCAGTTTCCTCCACCAATAAAACTGACGACCATGATATTCAGTCCTTGAAATGAAAATTTAAATTTACTGATCCGAATCAATTTCTTGAATTTATTTTTTATATAAATCTAAATAAAATCTGAAAAATTTACTGGTCCGAACAAAGTTTTACTGGTCTTGGGCCTGAGGACCGGTGCTCATTGCGAGGACTGCGATATAACTGAATTTTGGCCTAATCACAACATTGGTATATAAATTGGTGTTTATTACCACCTTTTCAACAATATATTAGTAATGTATCATGGCAGTTCGTATTATTGTAAGAGGAAACAGGAGTCACTTGAGGTAACCACATGTACAGACCTTGTATAAATCACAGACAAACATTTTAACATGAGGTTGTTTGGATACATGGTAAATATAGAAACAATACTCAAGATGCCATAGTAAAATGATTTTTTGCTTTTGTTTGTAATGTAATAGGTTGTGATGTATGTGGTGAAGATCATACTACAGTACTATGCCCAGAGTTAGGACTACAGAATTCTGAGTTAGAGAATGTAATCATTACAAGGTACAGTTAAAAACATCATGGTTATTGGACTGGTTCAGATCAGAGCACCCATGTCATTTTTATGCCACCGTCTGATGGAATACCATCTCACATGGATTTGATAATGCTTGATTTGCTTGCTATGCCAGTAAATAATCAGGAGATAGAAACGTCATTAACACACCAGTGGTGTAATTGTTACCGTGAGATAGATTGTGTGTTCGAGCCCTTGTCGAGTCAAACCAAAGACTATAAAAGTGATATTTGCTATTTCTCTACTAAAACTGTTTGGCTCAGAATCATGATAATTTGTCAGTGTAGCAACTTTTCTGTCGGCAGACTGTTTTTTCAGCACTAAAAATCCAACTAAACCTGTTGGTAAAGTAGAAAGTGGAAATGATGATTATCATCTCATCGAAGTATAGCTTGTTTTCCCCATAATATACACAGCTTAAATATTGGTTACAAGGTGTTAAACACCAATAACTCAATCATTGACATTTGTATGGAAATTTTAATTCTTAGAAAAAAACTCTACATTTCACACTTTTATCTGAGAAAGCAGCACAATTGACATTGTGAATCATTGCTTTTAAACTTTCTTTTCATAAACCTTTGAAATGATATGACATTGTCTTAAAGTAATTTTCAATTAAAGCACAAATTCTTCTAGATCCAAAGGACAGTTTGTTTTTACAACACAAATGAAAAAAAAACATTTTCGCTATCTGCTTCAGACCTTGTGTTTTCTTGTTTTCAAATAATTTTCAATTTATTTAAATTCAGCCTTTTGACTTTGAATGTACATGATGAATATTATTCCTGAAATATGTCATGCACACTAAATTAGATATCTACTTTTTTTTATTATTAATTTTTGTGATAAGGGCATTCCACTCATTTTCAAGTAGGAGGTGACAATCATAAAGTAGAATGGCAAGGATTGTTTGTTCCAGCTTTCCTCAGGGTATAGTAATTAAAATGGACCCTTTCCCAATGAAAAATATTCAAAGATCTTGCAAAATTCCCAAAATTTTCATTTTTGAAAACAAATTAGCAGGGGAAAAATGTAATTAGACGGGCAATTTGCCAGGTGCTGTGGAATGCTCTCAGATAAATTGTTGGGGCATTAGATAACTCGAAATAAACATTCAGTTCGCTTGTCGTAGCTTTCAGCTTTATTTCGTGGGATATTTCGAAATAAACTCATAGATCTCTTGGCAAAATTTCGACACTTGTATTTGAATGGATGAATAATTGATATTTATTTAAAGTTTCCTCTGGGAAATATACAAATTTTACTACACAGAGTAACTTCTTTAATTATTGCCAGTCCATTAATGTAAAAAAAAAAACACCCCAAAATATAGAATTGCCTTTTACAAAGTATTTTATTCTGCTATCGGTAGAAAAATTTCTGATTAAAAAGGATGACTTTCTGGACAGTACTCATGAAAGGTTAAAGGTCAGATTTACCTTATTTTCTATTATTATTTTACAGAGCAAGACTCACATTACCACATTCTTTACAAACAGTTGACTTGAGTAGTGGGGAAGTTACGGTCTATGCTACAGAATCTCTGATGAAGAGGTCACAGTTTGGACCATATGAAGCTAAGAAGACGACACATGAATTTAATGATGATGGATTGTTTGTTCTCAAGGTAAACAGGAAATGAACCCTGGCTACAAATACTTTTCCTTAAATTTATAAAGAAAGTGAAATGCACAGAAAATGATTGGTTTTACAGTAATAATTGTACCTTGATTGAAAAAAATAATCCATGACAAGTGTAAATATAGATTCTGCTTCAGTTGCCCGTGGGTTACGATATTTCTCCACTCGAGAGCTAAATTAAAAATTTTAGTGGTTAAAATTTTTAATTTAAGTCTCGAGAGTGGAGAAATATCGTAACCCACATGGGCAACTGAAGGAGAATTTGTTTCTCCCATTATTTA